>JAULBZ010002534.1:0-18574 GCA_032360805.1 Neoturris breviconis | reverse complement strand
TTTTAAACGCCCCCTCGATTAAACGCCCCCTCTGCAAATGAAAATATTTAATAAACGCCCCCGGCGTTTAATCGAAGTATTACGGTATTTGGAACACTGATTTATTTCAAGCATTGCAGGCCTCCAAATTCACATCAGCATTCCCCTGTGGAGGCCTGTTGGCTGCAAATTAGCCTCCAAAAATGCTCCCCCACAGAGAAATGGTGTCGTGAATTCAGAGGCCCCCATTGAAATAGCTGAAAAATGTATTTATGTACAAGAGTATTGGTTCATCCATTTTCAATGGATTCAGAGATTAAAATAACTGCCGATCATCACTGTGGAGGTGAGAATATTCAGCTGAAAAACCTCTCCTTCACAGTGATGGCCAGCAGTTATTTTAACTCCTGATAGATTAGTTTCTTTTTGTATCGGAAAACCAATCAAATTAAAAGTTCATTGACCGAACACTCTTCTTCAGATATGAAATATAATTACCTGTCTCTTTTCCAGAGATCATAAATTTTAACAGATTCAATTCTGCCTTCGCAAGTAAATCTGTATTACTGTTAGACTCCTATAAAAGTGAACAATTATTTCCATCTGCTAGATTCTTATATACCGTAAACCATCTAATTATCGTACACCTTCGAATAAGCCCTCCCACTTCCTCTAATAAGCGCCCATTTTTATGGAAGATATTAATTAGCGCCCCCTCTGATTAGGAGAATAAAGCATATCCCTAGGGAGAAGGAACCTGATCCGTTCAAAACTATCAGACAGTGATATCAAATAATGAATGAATAATTGATGATGGCGATTTGAATTATGACTTCATTGACATTTTGTTGGCATTATTTTATTTATTTGTCAAGAGTTTTCTATTTTTGATATTGTGTCATTTTTCTAATAACCGCCCACCCAAATTTCTGCAAAAGTTAAAAAGCTGCTCCCCTGAGTAAGTGCTCCCTTTAATAAACGTTGAGAATTTTAATAAACGTCGGAGGTGCTAATTGGAGGATTTACGATATAAGTAACTGCCATATTCATATTAGAAAATTACTCAATGTGATCTCCTACCTCTTGGAGGCTTGTTACAGAGCTTAAAATAAGAATAAATAATCAATGCGGAGGAATAATATTTGAGAATAGCTTCAGACTTCTTAATAATAATTTTTACTAAAGAGAGCAAATCCGTTCGCACGAATTCGAAATAAAGCCACTACATTAGTCAAGTGATTTCCCTTTCAACCAATGTAACGGCTTCATTTGCGCAAGCAAATTTGCCTAGTGTAAATCCACCTTAAGATAAACTGAAGTGCAAAATACCATATGCAGTGTTTGAAATTAGAGCAAATAGTCACTGTGGAGGAGGGATTTTTGAGCATAGTTTAGTAGCCCGAAACTATATTCAAAAATCCCTCCTCCACATTGACTATTTATGCTTATCACAAAGGCTGCATATGTAAAACTTAGTTCACACTATGGTACTAAACAAAAGATGTTGAAAATCACATTTCAAAAATTAAAATGCAATAGCGGTTTTAACGTCTTTAGTGCGCTTGGCACCATAGTGTGAACTAAGCTTAAATGATGTCTGGCAATCGAAGTGGAATATGAGTTGAAGATAAACCGAAATATGATTTGAAATTCGACGATGACAATGTCTTTAACACAATTGCAAATGCATATTTACGAAATAATTAATGGGCAAAAACTTGTTCAAAGTCAGCAGCAAAGACGCTAGAAAAACGTTGAAGACGCTGTTCTAGCATCTTTACTGCGGACTTTGAACAATAAAAAATAATTTACCTTCTTTGAAACAGCAAATTCAGATTTATTTGGTGCAAAAACAGTTGTGTCAACTGCTCTGGAAGCTTTGTACCTATCCGTAAAAGTAAAAAAAGTGAGTTTATTTGAACTTATTTGAAATTTCCAATAAAATAAAAGTAAGCAACGTTACAGTGATTGAGTTTATCATGATTCGAATGTTATCATTACAGTATGGTTAGAAGTATGACTCTGAATTTGATTGGTTCCTCTATAGGAGAAAATCAGGCAATTTCAAGATCTAATAATAGTGCCTGTGGAGAAAGATATTGTAAGCTTGCTATTAAACAAAGATAATTTAGACTGTGTTCAGATTAAGAGCGAATGATCACTGTGAGAAATGCTTCAGGCTAAAAAACCCGAAGTAATGCTCAAAATCCCTCCTCAACAATGATTATTTGTTCTATTTTGAATACTGTTTAATGAAGTTGTCATTAGGAGTATAAACTTACATATTGCAACCAAGTTTCGTTCCTCGATCACCTAATAATTCAAAAGATCCAATTTTATCAGCCAGTTGATATTTTCCTGCTATTTCAAACGTAGAAACACTTTTTTGTTCACCATTATCATCGTAGAACCTTGAAGAAAGAATATAAATATCTCATTTCTTGCCTATGAATTATAACATGGTTATATGCAACAGTATTTAATGGCATTCTGACAAAAGTCTAAATTTCTAAGTAATTCTCATGATCAACATGATGGAATAGTAGGTGTTATACAAAAGCTTCAAGATGGCGGTCGGACATCACAAACGCTCTTCCACAGATAATGCTCAACTGTTTTATCTTGAGGTTTGTATACATGAAGAAATACGGTAGAGATGGCTCAAAAGATGAGCAAATAATCACTGTGGCTCCTCCACGAATGTTTTGTATCTGAAACTATGCTCAAAAACCACTTTTTTGTTGGGATTATCTTATTTCGAGCACTATTAACTAACACTGTAGACTTTTATAATTGTGGTATGTATTTGGATTCGGATTTTTGTGCGGTTATATACCTTATTGTACCAGGTGTGTCACTACCCCAAGGTACTTGGCCATCTTTCGGTAAAATAAATCTTCCATTGCTTGATTGAACATTGTCTTTTAAAAATATTGAAACCTAAAAAATATGTAAACATAATATTTCAATAAGTTAAACCTATGTTAAATTTCTAACAAAACCATGATATCTCCTTCTGGGGAGAAGAGTGCGAGCAAACAACTTTTTTGATTGATTTCTTCGGGTCAAATACAAGCTCATTGACTCGGTAGTACAGTGTTCAAAATAGAGCAAACAATCACTGAGGAGTTGTGATTTATTTTGTTTGTAATACTTATAAAATAAAAGAGTAATATAAAATGAAAGAGTATGACTTGTTAATTTTAGTGTTTTAATTTAGTTGGTTGTATTTCTACAATGATGTTAGTGGTTTCCTACAAAGCGACTAGCTATATTTGTTATTTCGAACATTGTACTATTCTCTACTCAATCTCTGCTAAGTCAACAGCCTTCCAATCAATTGTTTTCTTCAGCCAACTGCAATGTCAGTGTTAGACTGCACTAAAATGCATTTTTTAAGTGAGTAGACTTTCAGGACGTCTAGATCAGTCAAATGTTTGTCAAAATATATGACTTGCAAAATGAAGATAGTCAAAAGATGAAATATTCCATTCGTTTTGGTTCCATAACCGTCGTTTTAGTTACCTTTTAATGACAAGCAATCAAAGTTGGGAGCTTTTTTAGAATGAATATTCCATGCCATGAAAGGAAAATTCCATTCGATATAAGTACTTAATGCAAGTGATGTGTAGATGCACTTACTGAAAGGGTGCGCTTATTGAAAGGTGTGTGCTAATTCGGTATTTTACAGCATAAGAGAATTAATACATACCCTAATATGCATATCTTGGAAGAATGATAGTAGTGTATGTCGTATGAGTTGGAATTCACCAATTTTAAGATTCGCATAATTCTAAAGAAAAGTATATATTCATTTTCAATAATCACCTGATGCTGATATAATGAAGAAAAAAATGAAACTGTTAAAGAGAATACATCGGTCGAAATAAGAGGAAATAATTTTGTAGTTTGAAGCTATGCTCAAAAATCACTTCTCCAAAGTGATTGTTTTCTCTTATTTCAATCACTTTATGAGAAATAATAGAATTGAATTGATTTTGAGATTCTTACAAGAAGTTAAAGAAAATACTTGTAGTAAACAGGGATAAAACGTTAGCTAAGGCATATTAAATGAATGAAATGAGTAGGATTTTAGACAATACTTACTTCTTTGATTAAACCAAATACATTCTCAACTTGTTCTAGAATTGGTGTATTACCTCTAGCAAATTCTCGAATAGCATCCATATGATTTAATGTTACCATCAGTACATCGTATGGTTGTTTGCTTAAACTTACCTATCAATACATAATTATCATAATTATTACTAGATGTTTGTCTCAGGACCACACAGAGAGAGGTATAATACATACTACTGCACATAATAATGAAGCTATGATCTGTGTCCTACTAGATTTGCAAATACGGTATTTCCTTAAATATTGCTGATGCATTTATTTTTTCAAAGCTAAAAACTGTCGCATTTACTTTATTTTATTTCAGAATCTAGTTTTAATCACAGCTCAACTATTTTTGAAGATATAGAGCAGTTCTTAAATTTCAATAAGAGGAGAAATGCAGTGCTTGCTATTGAGTATAGTTTTCAATAAAAAATTTTAATTTTAACACTTCGTATTCTAATAAATGCCACTGTAAAATGTGTCACTTATTGGATAGTGTTTAATCGAACGTTTTGATAGTTAGGGTGTTTATTCCGCTTTTTGATCTAAAAGTGCTGCATTTATAAGTAGGTTGTGATTATTAAAAGAAATAATGGTAAAGGACAATCTCAATATTTCGCTCCAAAACCAACTATTTTGGTAGGGTCAAATCAACTAAAATTGATAAAATCCAACAAAAGATCCAACAGAAGTGTATTAGGTCAATAAACTTGCAATTGATTGGTTTCTTGCAAGGGTATTGACTCAGTACTTTCCTCTGCGGATTTTAATTTTGAGACAGTCCCTAACCACTGTGAAGGAATAATTCTTGCATCCTGAAGTTATTCTCAATAACTCGGTCCACTTCTCCAGAGTGATTATTTGTTTTTATTTATAGCAATGGCATATTATGTGATATAAATACTACTTTATAATAATATATAGTTTGTAACTAACTTAGTTTATACGAAATAATTAATACCTGATATTTTAAAGCCATTGTCATGAGGTCATACAGCTAAAAGAAAATGATCAAGTAAAGGAGACACATTCTAACCACACAAAATATTGTAGATTCGCCTAACGAAATATATTTAGTCTTAAGGAGTGTTCTTATAATGACATTTTTCAAGACCACTTTCTTTCATCACTGAAGAAAAAATCGTATTTACAATAATTTATATAATTTTTTTCTTCTGAATTTGTCTATGTAAATTCTTCTGTGTGAAAATGTATATGAATATTCTGCCCAGTGGGCAAAAACTTGTTCAAAGTCAGCAGTAAAATGCTAGAGCAATGTCAAACAACGTTGTTTTAGCGTTTTCACTGCGGACTTTAAACAAGTTTTTGCCCACTTGGTGTACGTTTTTTAATCTTGCAATCGCAATACAATAACAGTTTGAAAGCAATTTGATCCCTTCGACCTTTAACACATATACTAGGCACCTCCTTGACTGAACCAAGGTAGAACTTTGTCTGAACAGAGCTTTCTTTGAGTTTACCATTAATTGTTACTTCTTTAATTCTAATGGTTCATTCATTATCATATACAACTATGCAATCTACAACAAAACTATATTATACCTTATCCATACTAGCAGCATTTAATCGCATAATTGATGCATGTGCCAAACGATCAAATACAGTTCTCATAGCTTTCTTTGAATAAGCATCTTGTGGTTTAAAAAGTTCATCCATAAAACGTTTATTTAACATAGTACATAAAATATCATGCATCACTGAAATGTAAAATAAAATTCTGATATCTTTAGCCAGAACAACTTTTTGGCATCATCTGTGGAGGAGTGTATTTTTATTCAAAGCCAAAACTACACTAAAGGCATACTTCAAGCATGACAATAACTGCTGAAAATCTCCTGTGTAGGACTGCAGCCTGAGACTATGCTCAAAAATCACTATCCCACAGTGATTATTTGCACTTA
Source organism: Neoturris breviconis (assembly GCA_032360805.1). Classification (NCBI taxonomy): domain Eukaryota; kingdom Metazoa; phylum Cnidaria; class Hydrozoa; order Anthoathecata; family Pandeidae; genus Neoturris; species Neoturris breviconis. The sequence continues at coordinate 12,551 of JAULBZ010002534.1, read as the reverse complement.
TTTCACTACTGTTTTATATTCAGATCATTTTTCTATTTCTAAATTCAAATGCAAAATACAAAAATTAATTCTCTACAAAGACAATCTGTAGAAGTGTAAATGGCCAAAGAATATAAAACAAGCCCGGAATGGATATAAATTTGCAACCCTCCAAAATGGAATGGAGGGTAAATTTACACCCTATGAATTATGTTAGGTGTAAATGTACACTCTATGAATTATGTTGGGTGTAATCTTTTATGGGTGTAAATTTACACCCCTCGAATTATTAATTATTACAGAAAAAACGTTGTCGGCTCGAACCTGCAACCTTTCAATCAGTAGCACCCTTATCCATTCAGCCATTGTCACATAAAGATTGTTGTAAAATGATACATAATATTTGCACATATTATATGATACTATTTCGAATCCAAATCAAATGTTCTCGTTCAATTCAGAATAGTTTGTTTTTGTAAGCGCTGGCGTGAACTAAAAGTTATTCGCTTATTGAGACAATGGATATCCGTCCAGTTATCATCAGTTATGACTTGTGATTTATTTTGTTTGTAATACTTATATAAAAAGAAAGAGTTGTCGGTTTGATATTTTAATTTAGTTGGTTGTATTTCCACAATGTTAGTTGTTTCCTACAAAAGTGACTAGCTATATTTCTTCCTATTGTTGTTTTAATTGGATACTAGAAAAAAGTTGTTGAAAGCTTATTATATTGCTTGTTTGTTTTCTTCTGTGCGTGCAAGAATTATCATCCTTGATGCATAATACTACTTCAGTGTCCCCAAGAAATATATTTTTGTTATGGTTTCTCAAGAATAGAATATGAGCTACCGTAATGCTTCAATTAAACGCCCTGGGCGTTTATTAAATACTTTTCATTTTCAGAGGGGGCGTTTAAAAGAAGGGGGCGTTTATTACAAAATATAAATATTGCAAATTGTTATTATAGTCCAAAAAACAAAATACAAACATCACAGTTAACTATGTCAATTTCCTAATCTATAATGCCTTCATCAATTATATTAAGTGTTGGTGCAGCGTCAGCGATGTCATTTTCGGAAATTTCGAGCGGGTTCAAGTCAAGTTCCTTATTTTAGAGCAGAATCGTCTGGTTCTTTAAAAGATTCGATTCTGATTCCGTTTTCTTCCCTTTTTTGAAAGATGAAATGGGGGGAGGGGGAGTGTTTATTTGACTAGCTAACAAGCCTGAAGCAATGTTCAAAAATCTCTCCTCCAGTGATTAGTTGTTCATATTCCGAATACTGATAGCATACCAACAACATAAAATTAAGTTCCAAATTTTTGGACGCAAGAAACTATCAGAGCAGTTATTCTTTTATATGCAGTGCTCGAAAGATCAAAATAATCACTGTGGAGGAGTGATTCTTGAGCATAGCTTCAGACTTTGTAGCCTGAAGTTAAACTCACCTCCACAGTGATTATTTACTCGTATTTCACGCACTAATAAATGTGTTCAAAATGTTGACATAAAAACACGAGCAAGAACATTTTGAATACAAGTCATATACACTTACCTTTCCTTGATTTTTCATCTGGTATGTTCTGTGCACGTAATCGTTGGTCTAATATATACATCATTTCACCACCAAGGTTCAAGAATAAGATCGGTAATGTTTTCAGCGACATTTTAATACTATTTTTCGTCTAAACTAAGAATATACATTGTCAACGTTGAGAATAAATTTACCAAATTTTTTCAAGATGTCAAGACAACTCTTGCAAGGCGTCAAGAAGTTTTTCTAAACTATGTTATAAAGTTAAATTTTAAAAAAATGTAACATCTGCTTTCACACCTGCAAGGTTTTTCAAATAATTATTTCCAAATGTTTTCAAGTTCAATAAGACAAATCTCTCATCCTGCATTACACTGCATTTTAAAAAGGCTTTTATTGCAACTCCATAAAGGTGCTTATTAGAATTTCATCCCTTATAGTTCTGCTCAAAACATTGAAATTTCTTTACTTAGGCAGCCTTTACATGGATTCCTATATGAACTCAAACTAATGTGAGAACATAGCCCGAAGCAATCCTCCACATTGATGATTCACTCTTATTTCAAACGCTATTCAAAGTAGCAATTCTCGATATAAGAGTAACTGCTATAGGGGAGTGGTTTTAAATGCGTATCTACAGGCTTTGCAGCCTAAAGCTATTCTATAAAAGTCCTTACAGAGTATAATAAGCCCATGGTCAAAATGAGAGAAAATAATCACTTTCAAGAAGTAATTTTTGAGCACAGCTTCAAGCTTTATAGCTTGAATCTAAGCTAAAAAATTCCTCCTCCACAGTGATTATTTGTTCTTCAATAGAATTATAAACTTCTTTATCAATTCACAAGATCTACAACTCAGTACTCTTAACCCAAGTCTCAAAATAACTCTTGGATATCACCTGTGGAGGAGTGTTTTTGAGTGCTCAAAAACACTCCTCCACAGGTGATGTCATGTCTGAGAGTTATTTTGAGGCTTGCTAACACCTAAGTAATTTTATTGAACATGCTCTGCCTCCTCTCTGCAGTGATTATTCACTCTTATTTCGACCAATACATTAATATTTCTTGTTATTGATAAAGTTTGACTTCATCTCTTTCTTCTACTTAGTAAAATTTGAACTCACTTTGCTCAATCTGGTTGCTTGCAAAATCAATAGGACTCAGAATCGGCAACAGATTCTTTAAGGGGGTATGAAGATGCAGAGATATAGTGACTACGTTAATTATATAATTAATTTTATATAAAACTAGAATTTCTCTTATATAGATAAGAAGTATTAAAATCTTCATGATAGCTCTTCTGTGTTGTATTCCCTGACATATTTCATAATCTGTTCAGCTTCTTTTAAGTCCATGTGAATAAAAAACTTTTGTCCATTTGCTTCGAAAGTAGAAAATGCGCTTTCAATTTCTGGTATTACCATATCTGCAACAGTAAAAGTATGTGTTTTTGAACGTCCTATTAAGTTGGATGTTTCAGCAGCAAATGTTCTGGTCTGTGGATGAAAAAACATCTTGTGTACATAAACTCTAGTCATCCAGTGTAACAGTAATGTTGTAGTAACACCCATTGTGATAACTGTTGTAGCTAAAATCATTTTCCCAATGAAAGGTACACTCTCTTTTCCTCGAAGAATCAAAATTGGAGCGGCTACAAGTGACATAGTTGCAGTAGATATAGAAAATAATTTGATCAGTTTAATCTTTCGTGATAATGGACCTTCATATATCAATCTAAACTCATCAGTCATATTCTTTTGTGTGAATGAACTAGCTTTCACATTCACATGTTTAACATAAATCTTTGGTGGAACACATGCTAATGCTTTATCAGTTAATTTATTACCATACTTAGGAAATGCACAAAATGACTTTGATATTAATGGCTTGATAAGAACCTTTCTTCTTGATAAGCAAATGAGCACATTTGATCTTGATTTAAAAATGACTGACATACTCTACAGTAAATCTAAAGATAGGATTCAAAGAGCTATAAACATAATACACAGTCCTCGAAATTCACTACGGCAACCACCTGTAAAGGAATGAATTTGAACATACTTTTAAGCCGGACCGGCTGAAAACTATATTCAACTGCACTCCTTCACAGGTTATTGCCATAGTGAATTTTAAAGTCTGATGCAATATTAACGTTAAAAATAATAGTAAATAATCGCAAACCCTGAAGTGCTGCTCAAAAATCTCTCCTCTGCAGTAATTATTTGCTCTTATCTCAAACTCTGATAGTTTGAGTTTGAGATCAATGTAAGCAACAATGCATTGCTTGAAATAAGAGAGAATAATCTCTATGGGGAGGAGTGTTTATTTGTTCCTATTTCGATTACTGTAATGCAATCATCCTTTATATATTATTCAATCTTTTCAGTGTCCAAAATAAGAGCAAATAATCATTATGTACTATATGTGATCATCGAAATACCTTTCTGCCTGTTTCTTGCAGTAAATGAAATAGACAAAAATTCGAAGAAGATAAGAAGAAAAGCAAGGTCATTAAAACTAAGCCCCCTTCTCTGTTAATCTTGATATATTTATTTGTAGTAGATCAAAGGGACAGTATTGAAAATAGCTCACCGTACAGAATGAAAGTTAAACCTATGTAGCACATGTTTTGCATACACACATTATACATCATAATATGTAAAGACTAAATAAAAATTGAGAATATGCATACGTTATCGCTTAGTATGGGATGATATATCATAACTTTTAAGTTAAATTAAAGATTCGTATAAGCTATATGTATATAAGCTACATGCACACAGGCTACATGTATGCAGAATATGTATACAGGATATATGTATACAGACTGCATGTATACAGGATACATACATATAACCTACATGTGCATAGGCTATATACATAGGCTATACATAACATAATACATGCTTCTACTATACTGTATGTTTTTATTGATTGTAGAAACCATGTACTGTATGTATGTTATTAGATCTCTGCTGATCAAGCAGATATCTATTCATACTATTTTTTTCATTCAATCAGATTCATGGTCAAAGTCTCATAGACACAATTTGGATTATAACTCGGACCAGAGTAGACAAAATTGAAAACATTTTAGTAATCCCTACCAAAATATCCCCTCACATGCTGGTACTAAATTTCAAAATGGTAGCACTTCGGGAACATGGTTTATTAAGAAAAGCGAGCTGCCACCATTGCTGCCGCAAAGTGATAGTAATATTAGCCCATCCAAACTTTTGTTTAGCGGGTTATATATCCATTATATCATTATCTCCAACTAATAGCATAACAAAAATATATAGCAACAATTACTGATTCACGGTCTCATGCAACTGATTGGTTCTTCTGAAGTAACCAATGAACGACATAAAATTACAGTGGTCAAAATAAAGTAAAATCACTGTGGAGGAGGGGTTTTTGAACACAGCTTCAGGCATTGTATCCTGAGATGCTATGCTAAAAAATCACCCCTCCACAGTGATTAATTGCTCTTATTTTGACCACTGCATTGACATGTTTAGATATAGAAAATGGCTTTAATTGACGTCAGACATGGTTAGCTTCCCTTCCAATTCTCAGGTATTTACAGTTTCTAGTAAAATTATTAAGGCCATTTTCCGATGTGTGATGTCAATTTCTACCAATGGAATGTCTATAATTTCTTTCTACATATGTGCATTTTCCATTCCGTTTTGGTTCCATGGAAAGTTTTCTGAAGGCCTTTATGCTGCCAAAAAACGTAAAACAAGACCAGATCTTGCTTAGATTAATTTAAATTGAAGTTAAACGAATCTATTGGCAGAAATCGATGTTGCACAGTGTATCAATTTTTACCATTTGAATGTCTTTTTTTGGCTTTCATACAATGTGCGAAGAAAACAAATCAAAAACAAGATCTTTAATTCAACACTTGTCTTCATAGATCATATTATTTCAAATTCAGAAAATAACTCACAAAAAAACAAGCATAGGGGTTCATTAAATTAGTATGTATACACTGATAGAATGAGAGAGGGTCTAATGAAAGCTCTATTGTATTTTCGATGTCATTTCTATCATTCTCAGCATATAGTCAAGTGGGTAGTGGACCATTTAGAATTCTGGGGTAATAATAGAACAGTCCATAATCAAAAAAAAACAACAACATGAATCTCTCCTTTAGCATACTTGAAGTACTCAATGTGGACTACTTTTTCCTTGTTTCACTATTACCCCAATTGACTATACAAGTATGGTCAAAAATCATTATTTTTTGTGTCATAAAAAATGAATAATTCCATAGATAACACGTAAACCTACGATGAGGAGTATTAGTGATTGAAGTAATTGAGTAAATAAGCACTGTGGAGAAATCATTTTTGAGCATAGCTTTAGGCTACAAAGCCTGAAGCTATGCTCCTACAAAGCCTGAAACTATGTTCAACAACCCCTCTGCTGCAGTGATTCTTATTTAAATCACTGTACTGACTACTTTGTTACTTTGCAGGATTATTTAAAATAATTGTCAGACACAACCTGGTGGAGTATTTTTGAGTATAGTTTTCAGCTTTGAAATTCTGGGTATATGAAGGTTCAAATGTCAACCACAGTATGAAAGAATGCTAAAATATTCCAAAAATCTCCGTACATGGACAAAGACATCTAAAACGGAATTGGAACATTTTTTATGTTGTGCAGGGCTTGAAATAACTACCGTTCATCACTGTGAAAGAGAGATTTTTCAGAACATTTTCAGCCAATTTGGCTAAAATATTCTGAAAAGTTTCTCCTCCACAGTGATGACCAGCAGTTATTTCAAGCCCTGTTGTGACATTTTTGTCTCCAAAATAAGATTTACAAAAAAGAACATAACAGTCTTGCAAATCCATTTCAAGTTTGTTGACATCTGCATAGTTTCATTTTTGTTAAATTTGCCCAAGTTTAGTTTTTTTCACAAAATTTTGAGATGGACCCTTCTGGTATGTATACATATATATATACAGTGTTTAAAATAAGAACAAATAATCATCATGGAGGAGGGATTTTTGAACATAATTTCAGGCATTGTACACAGTGATTATTTGCTCTTATTTCAATACAAATACAACATAATCATTCTTTACTATATATGTATCTATATCGACAGATATTTCTTGCCAAAATTCTGAACTTTTCTTTCAAAAACTGCAGAGTGTATTCTTGATGTGTGTTCATAAAAAGGATTCATCAATAACTTTGCATAGGTCTCATAAGAGTCTTGAAAGAAGTTCTTGATACCATCTTCATTTCGAGCATCATGTAACATCATAAATTTTGCACCACTGGCTGTTACAAATGCTGATACAAACCATTCATTAAATTTATCAACAACTTTTATATACATGTTAGTAGTTGTCCACATGATTTCATCTACAAGGTCCAATGCACCATGGATGATGAACTGATTTAAGTGTCTATGATCATCTTTGCCCTTAAGTTGAGGTTCTAAAATTGATGATTTTCCTTGGCTGTTAAATTCAACTTCAAATACCGGATTGTCATTTTTACCAACAATAACAAAGTAATAAAACCCAGACATTGGACATGGATGATTTTGGGAGGTCTTTTAGTATTTGTAGACTGAATATAAAATATTAATCATACATTAGGTCAAAAGCCTCTAAATTCAGATCGGCATTCCCCTGGATGCAAATTAGCCTCCAAAGATGCTCCTCCACAGGGGAATGTCGTTGTGAATTCAGAGGCTTGATGCCAAAAGCCATATGTTAACTTCCAAAGTTGAATTTGAATTGTTTGTCATAAACTAAACCAGCAATGCACTAGTGGTTGAATTACAAGTAAACATAATCACTGAGAAGAGATTTTTGAACAGCTTCAGTCTGAAGCTATGTTCAAACATACTCCTCCACAGCGATAATTTGCTTTATCACTGTATGATTTACCATAATGACATAAGCAAACAATATAAAAAATAACTTTTTAAACAAATATGTATACCTTCTCTTTGACAGAACTCACTGCTGATAAATTAATGTGCGTGTTTATGGGTATAATGTACGCATGCTACAATTAAGCCTGAAGCTATGCTAAAAAATCACGCCTCCAGAGTAAATTATTTACTCTTATTTGGACCCCATAGTTTCAGTCTACAGTTTATTATGTGTGTTACTTGTGGCTTTAAGAGAAGAGTGCTGAATCAATGATCTTGCAATTGATTGATTTCTTCGTACCAAAGAAACCAATCAATTGCAGGCACGTTGACTTCACACTCTTCATCGTAGATTTTATTTCTCAAATTTATTGATTTTGACTTCTTTAAAGCTCCTAAAATATCTGCTTTTTGAAACAAATTTTGAAGATGGCTCCTTTACTGTAGCTATTAAAAGGCAAATAGATGTTAGCCCTATAAGACTTGGGCTTATAGAGGGTCTAATAACCAGGGGTGTACGATGTACCACGCCCCAACAATATACCCCAGGCTCTATTATATCCAAAAATGTAATAAAAATTTGCATACGTCATCATTTCATGCAGAAAGTGAGTAGTCAACCGCAGTGCCCATGAAGACCTGACATGGAAAGTGAAAATAGAAATTTAGCTAGAACAATTAATTATATTGATATATTTGCTAATTATGAATGGTTTTTCAACTATTACACAATAAAAAGCCAATGTATTGCCTTGTAGACCTAAATAACACTGTATATATTTAAAGAGTTTTTTTTAAATATTTCTGGTCCCAAAGGCCAAAAGTGGTCCTGGGTTCATTTGGAGAAACTTTTTTTAAATCTTTTTGGCCAGCAGTTTTCAAATACAATAACGTGAAAAGACACTAATTATGGACCTAATAGGATTAGCGGATCAAAAGTTGTAGGGGGTAGAGGGCAGAAAATATAGATAAGTTTTGAAATCGACCTCCATTTCATTTGAGTTAATATTTATATGAAAACATGGTATTAAACAAAAAATTTACTTTTTGAGATAATTACTAATTTGTAATGGCTTGTAAAAAAATCGCTCTGAAAATAGGTCAGGTCCGCCTTAAACACCTGTGACTGTAAGGGGTCATTGACAATTTTTATTTTTTTAACGGCTTAAGGCCGTAAAGCTTATACCCCCTCCCCCTTAACGGCCATAAAAAAAATTAACAGGGAAACTTTTCGCTATATCCATTTATATCGCAGCGCGACAATAGCTAACACGCTAGCTAGGCTGCCCTGTCCAAGATTTCATTCGATTGTATTACCAAGACTAGATTTCGTAGCAAGATTCTGCGGTCTGAAAATTATCAAAGTAACGTTCTTGTAAGACATATTCTGGGCTGAGGAGAGATATCTTGTCTGTAAATTTTCGAAATAATGAAAAAAATATGGTAGACGCGAGCTGATTGCTATAAACGGGGTGCGGAATGCTTTTTTGTTTATTTTTCAATGAAAAATGAATGCGAAAAGATGCAATATGTGTTTAGAGAGATTTTCATCCTTTTTTTCAAATTTTTAACGGCTCCCAGTTATACCCCCTCCCCCCTATACGGCCTAAAGCCATTAAAAATAATGAAACCGTTGTCGATGGCCCTTAAGTTTTTATCTTTTACACTTTTATTTACACTTTCCATGTCTCTCCATCCATGTCACTCACAACAAATAGTAAGCTTTTTGAGACTGTAATATATTAAAATGACACATATTAACATAGTGTTAAACGTCTAGATAACGAAAGTAGTAGAAAGCAGAACATTTTGTTGCTGGTTTTATACCTGAAAATTTGCAAAAATCATGTCCCTATCCATAGCTCCGGTTGCCATTTTGTTTTGTGTTTACTAGTTTGCTGACGCATCCATCGAATTTAGTCTTACGTCATTGGTGTTTTAGCCTGAGCATCAACGTAACACCTAGCCTGATCCACAGAGGATGATCGAAAACTGATGAATGAATGAATGTGTTACACACAAATACAAAGCCCTTAGCGGCATTTCTACCGTACCAGTATATAAGTGTTGCGTAGACGGTGTAGTGCCATCTTTGTTGCAAACAAAAACGGCAAAGGAACACAAGTCCTAGACAGGGAGAACAGTGGGTCTAAGAAAACGGGAATCGGGTGAAATCGGAATTTACAGGGCACAAAACTATCTAAGACTATAAACAGAGCCAAACACGGCACTGGAGATGGAACATACCCATAGGCAACAGGAATATTGCCAAATAACAAAAAAGGAAAAGGCTGAGTAAACAGAAGATGCACATTGTAAAAAGGAGCCTCCGCCAAATGAACGACCAAACGCAAGGGAAATAAACACCTGACTTAAATTTTAAAAAAACACAAAAAAAACGGCTGAGTTAAATTCATATATCTGTTGGATTCAGATGTGCGATCCTTCTAGGTATATAAGGATCGTATCGTTCTCGAACCCTTGGAATGGGCTTGGGAACCTGGAACTTGAAAGGTCGTACATGATTTGAGAGAATAAAACTCCGCACTTGATACATATACGTGCTTATTGCATATTTTTTCTCGCTCCTTGACAGAGCCTCAGGAGGTCAACAGATGGAGAGGGCAGGCGGGATAATCTTAGCCTTTCATGCGTTCTTCGTAGCCGAAACGGGAAGCGAAATAGGTGAGCGCGATAAGTACGGGAGTTTCTTCCTCTTCTCTAAGTTCCGATTTCCTGATCTCCGATTTTACGTTATAGCCGGGTAGCTCTCTTGAGAAACGTACGACCCCAGTCTAGGATAATCTGATTTGCCCGTTTCTATTATTTTGTCGTTTAGATACCATATATACCGTATAGTCTGCATAGGGAGAGAATAATTCCTTAGGTAAGAATGCATTAAAGGGTGTGAAGGGGGATAACTCCTTCTCTTATCATGGAGAAATAAAGTACATAATTTTTAGTGAGTTGTGAAATTGATAGTATACTTTACAACGTAGTCACTATGTTTACAATATCAACGTCGATTATATAGATATATTATACTACGATAAGAGTTTAAAGATAAATTAATTTACTGTAAGCAATGTTATGCTATATGATCATCTTTTAACGAGGAGGTGGGACAGACTCATGATTGAAATAAGCAAAACATAGTATCTGACCAGTAGAGAGGCAACATAATATTTACTAGCTTGCAATGATATTTATATTTATTTTAAACTCGTATCTTAAAAATGCTTACAGTAGTTTTTCTTATAATGACGAGTCTAATGCTTTGTTTACTGATTTTGTCCATGCTTCAAAAGTTTTTTTCTGGTTTGGACTGGCAGGCCCTAATCTACGCAAAAATATGGTAAATGTCGTATTCCAACTTAACGCTGAGTATGACACCATTTCATCTCATTATTCCTAAATCAAACCATTTTCCCCACTTCATGGTCTTGAAGAAGTATATGATGGGAACTCCTCCCCTTGACAATGTGTTCTTCACTCGTGACTGGAAATCCTTTAAGCCAACCTCGTTCCCAGGGCTTCTTGCCTTTATCTGTGTTTCGAAAAAGCAAGAAGCCCTGGGAACGAGGTTGCCTTTAAGCACGATAATTTTCTCAACGAATTACGTGCTAATACACCAATTTACAGTCATTACGTCATACCATACATAGACGCTCAAACACCTAGAATGCAGTGTTTGGTAGAAAAGTGTGATGAAAATTATAAAAAAGAAACATTCAAATGCGACGGGTATAAACGCCTGGTGCACTATAGTTGCCCCCTGCTACCGGAGTATCAATTAATAATGTTCTCTACAAATTGTTATAGCAAGTAGGTTTGTTTTAATTGCGTAGCAAGTGAGAATACGATATCTAAACCAGATTTCATTATCGATAGAAACACGAAAATTGAGCAACTGAATAAGAGCGTAGAAATTTTGAAACTGGAAAACCAAAAAACTAGATCAGAAGACTTCTGAAATTGAAAAAAACTGACGCAAACAATAATAAAAGAAACAAAATGTATGTGTATGTAAGACAAAAGGCAAAAGTATATGTAAGACAAAAGTTTACGTTCATGTAACATAATCATTCACGGTATGAAAGAAACTATTATCAGCGACAAAGGAAGAGAGGATGAAAAAGCTGTTAAAAATTTCATTGAAGCTGTACGTACCCCAATAACGTACAGAGCTATATTATAAGAATAGGGAACACAGAAAAAATTAAAAGAAGACCAATCAAGTTTTTTTTGGAATGTCAAAAAGATAAAGATAGAGTGATGAAAAATCTTAAGAATTTAAAGAACAAACCAGAAAATAAAGGCGTAAGTGTGATTGAAGATTATACGGTATCGGAAAGGTTATTAATTAAACAGTGGAAAGAGAAGGTAGAAGAAAGAAACCTGGCCGAAACAGACCACAAGTACATTTGAAAAATCAGAGGCACGCCAAGAACATACAACAGTAGTCCTTTTCAACAGTCTTTTAGATATATATGCTCCATTAAAAAGAGGATGACATTCAATCCTTGGATTTCTAAAGACATTCTTACCTCTATCGAAAAAAGAGACCAAGAAATGATTTTAAATGAGACAATAAATTTTTTCAAGAGAGTTTTATAAAATATCGCAACAAAATTGTCTCCCTGTGTGTAGATTGAGCAAGAGTAATTTTTTTCTAAAATGTTTTAGTGATAATAAAAGCACGAAAACAGCAATAAATTGACGAATTTCTACTAAATTTCAATTTGATTTACTATCAATCGAAACACGCAGGTGAGGTGAGGGTGTATATTGCTTTTTGTCTAAAATGGACTCCAGTAGCGACGGCATGCCGCCCAAAAACGACCCGCCCGATCCCGGCGAACTGACGTTATTCGATGATAACAAAAGCATCACGAATACTGAGTCCATCGATAATGAACTGGAAAATATGTATGTATTCAAAGTGCGTGGCACGCCAAAAAAACGGACTTGTGATAAGACGGTTCGCAGCGCCTAAGCCAGCAAACCAAGCATAAAAATCGTTTCTAAAAAAGGTATGAAATTTTTATATACGAATGCTGATCAGTTTGTAAATAAAAGAGAAGACTTGGTGATGTTTATCAGTAACGATAAGCCTGACATCATGATGATTAC
>JAULBZ010002533.1:0-18575 GCA_032360805.1 Neoturris breviconis | reverse complement strand
GAAAAAATTATTAGAAAAAAATATATATTAAAAAAATATATATTAGAAAAAAAAAAAATTATTAGAAAAAAAAAAATATTAAAAAACAAAAAATATTAGCAAAAAAAAAATTTTTAGAAACAAAAAAATTATTAGAAATAAAAAATTATCAGAAATAAAAAAATTATTAGAAATAAAAAATTATTAGGAAAAAAAATATCGGTAACGCGACTTTAATTTTTTTCTGAAAATAACAAATAAAAAGAATAGATAAGAATTCGATTAATTGGATAAACTAAAATTATATCTATACTAACGTTGTTTTTATGCGAATGAATAAGATACGATATTTTCATCGTTTCATCTGTTGCAAAAAATGACTCAAATGAACAGAATAAGAATTGTCGTAAAGTTTGTGCTACTAGATGGATAGGACAAGAATTTTCTATTCTATCGTGATGTTGTGGATGACGAGATTTGATGGCCCTAATAGGCTTCCGTAGAAAATGCACATAGTTTTAAGCGTTAAGCTAAAATAAAATAATTTGAATATACAAATTTTGTTTTGTATTAAATTTTATATTTATTTGTCACAAAGGAATCATATCTACCAAAAGAAGAATTCCATTGTTGCGGCTATGACCGTGAAGTCAACATACAATAACATGATGTTATATATTTTTGGGAAATATTTTCTGCCTTTGTATTATCCGTATTCTTCTTTTTTTTCGTATTCTGTAAAATTTACTGAGTAAAATTTACTGAGTTTGCAAAAAGACCTAAGATACTAAGCCTTAAGTCTTAAGTCTACTCGAGGACTCCTCGTGGTCATTTTCCAGCCTTATATTTTACTTGTGGTGTGTATTGTCCGTCGAAATTCGTAAAATGTCTCATAATTTATGTAAAGAGTTGTAGGTTCTTCTTTTTTCTTTTCGAATCTTCTTTTAAACTCCCAAAAGCTCATTTCATTCATTCTTCCTCCTGCTTTCCTTAAGTTTTCGACTATTGCTTCTGTCTTCTTTGCATACCGCTGTTCTTCTACGATGTCTTCTCATATTAGTAACTTTTGCGTACATAAATTCTGTAGGCCAGATCAAAATGAGTAAAAAAATACAATAATTATTTTTGGAAAGTGAACAACGGGATGTATTTGATTCTTCTTGAAACTTTGTTTCATTGGAAAGAAAACAACTAGAGAGTTTTGACATAAATTAGAGATATAAGTGTATATCAGATTTTGAATCAACAGCAAAAGAATTGGTAAGGTACCACATTTCATCAGTATCGAAATACTTCTTATTTTTGAAGCACTTTTCCTTTTCGGCTAAATGCCTAAAATTGATATTTCATTTTTTGTTTTAATGATTTTCACATTTTAAACGAAGACCATCAAATGGATCAGGTACCAAATTTTATCATAAGGGTCTGACTTTGCTATTGTTGGTCAAAGATATGAAAAATGAATATCAGATTTAAAATCTGCACCATAAGATTGGGTCAAGTACCAATTTTCATCAAAAACCAAGCCTTTTTTCCCGTTTTAATCTGGTCTTGGGCATTTACGCAATTATTGAACGTTGGAAGGTGGACTTTACCTGCATGGTGTATAGCGGTTTTACACAACAGAATAGAAAAAGGTAACAAAAGGTTAAGTGCCGTATCATAATTACAATTTAATAAATTACAATTTCTCGAACTCGAAAATAGAAAAATAGTTTCTCTTCAAGAAGGTTTATGACTAAGATATTAAGGGTCCATTCTTTCCAGTCACTCCAAACGCACTTACCACCCCAAACACTCCAAACGATTTTCAGGACCTTAAATCAGGCCTAAAAAAATGTTTTTTTGCCACTTCTTAATTGTTTTTTTATTTTTTTTTTATTTTTTTACAATATCCATCCGAATTACTTATCAGATAGAGACTTTTTTATCTTTGTTTGTGTTGTCTTGCGAGTCCTGTATCGTTTATTTTGTGATGTCTAAAGGGTAACCATCACCTTTGCCTGAGCTTTTGCTCGTAGTGTTGGTTCCCTTTCAGTAGTGTTTTTAGAATTCTTGCAATTGTAATTCACTGCTGATAAAATAAATATCTTTATCTTTATCTTTAAAATCAAAACTTCGCCAAATCACCTTCATTACCATCATACAAATCGATCCCCCGGACAAAGTGACTGTCGATTCTGGCCAGACAAGCTGCAGCGAAGCGCAAGTATGTACGGAAATGAGCTGCATGGGTGATGAAGATCAACACAAACTCGAATGCAAAGAATGTAAGAGATTAGTTCACTATAGATGTTCTTCACTTCACTTAGTCGATCTAGTTCCCAGTGAACCAATGTTTCGTTCGAGTATAACAACACCCGACTCCCCAAATCCATCAATAACGTTGATGGAGTAACTAACGCTCTTAAAAAAAGCGCAGAAGAAAACGACACTCTAAAAGTTCTAAACCAAGCACTAATGAACAAGCATGAGCAACTGCAGAGCGAATTGAAAAAATAAACGCAACTTGCGAGATCCGAAGAAACGAAAATTGAGGTACACAATGCCCTGGTAAAAATGAACACGCAGCTACAAGCCGAAGTTGATGGTCACGAGGAAGTAGTCAAGAGGTTGAAAACTGAGATTTGTAGTCTGAAATCCGCTGATTGCTACGACTAACTCATTAAAAATATACGAGGAGTCTGAGCTGAAACTGAAAGCGGTGAAAGAAGGACATGAAAGAACGAGAGGATATGTTTAACGAGGCAGGTAACTCTGATTTTATTAGTTTCTCTAAACTAGAACAACCAATAAATAAAAAACTAAACCACGAGAGTCATTACTGAAGGAGGTCCAAAGCAACAACAAGGAATTGAAAAATAAACTTGACGAAGTGACAAAAACCTATGCTGATTATATCACCATATGCTCCCCAAGCATCAGTTAATGCTACTTTAGACTTTCGATACATCATGCAAGAGCAGGAAAATAAACAACTAGTTGAAATAAATGACCAAAAACCTAGATCATGCAATATAGAGTGGCTGTAGCTACGTTTAAAAATTCGTTATTGAATGGCGGTCAGACTTTCCAGACAAAAACACCGCAGTTCTATCGACAATTCAGATAGAAAAGTGGACTGCGGCGTTGACTAAAAAGAATGGACCCAAAGCTGCCATTTTATGTAGTTGCTATATATTTCTCCAAGATTAGTTGAAACATTAGTATTTGTAAGAAGGGTCAACTTCTTTAACGTAATACAGCATGAACGGTCCAATCAAAGAGTGACAATATAAAGAGATTTGATGCTATACTCAGTTCAGATGACTCAGATATTTCTATGGGTCATACCCCGTCAATTTCTTGGCTCAGCTCGTATTTGATCGATATAATTGACATAACCAACCTTTATTACTCTTTGATTGGTCAATTAAAAGTAGTAGACGAATACCGTTTTCCCTCTTTTAAACGCTGCTCTTCTATAAATGCTGCATTTATAAATTAAATAATTTAATAAACGCCAACCTCTAATAAACGGCGCACGTGTCATGTTCAAAAGCGGCGTTTATTAGAAAAGAGCCTAAATAGTGGAGTGGCTTCTGGAAAATGGCCCTGAAAACGAGGTTGTCCTTTTTCAGGGATTAAAATAACTGCCCATCATCACTGTGGGGAAGAGAAATAACTGCCGGTCATCACTGTGGGGGAGAAATTCCGGTCATCACTGTGGGAGAGAGATTTTAGCTGAATATATTCTGAAAATTATCTTCTCCACAGTGATGAAATAAACGGCTCGCTCTAATTAACGTCGCATCTGTAATTAACGTCTTATCTCTAAACCTTGGGAAAAAATAAACGCCGGCGTTTAAAAGAAGAAATAGCTAGTTGTCCAATCGGCGTTTAAAAGTAGAAATAGCTAGTTGTCCAATCGGCGTTTAAAAGAAGAAAAGTAGCTATAATTGTCCAATCGGCGTTTAAAAGAAGAAATAGTTAGTTGTCCAATCGGCGTTTGAAAGGAAAAACAGCCAGTTGTCCAAAACGTAAACTAAACTTGATATAGTTTACAAAAAAGCAAAAGTGAAACCAACTTGACTTTCTTAAAGTTAAACCGGTACCTGCACATACTTACCACACAAAATAACTTACAACTTTCTTTTATAATAAACAACATCCATCAAATATCCAACACCATCTTGGATTTAATGATGAAACCAAACCATTCTTTTAACTCTGTCATGTTTATATTTCGTAAATTTGATGCGTTGCAAATTAAAGACTGGGACTAAATATATGTGTGTGGTAAGCTCTTCTCCACAGTGATAAACGAATTTTAAGTTGTAAAAGGCCTTGAAAACAAGATAGGAGAACGCTCTGTTGTTGTTTACTGAGAGGTTACTAGTTAAACTTTGTTTGTGTTATGACATGAAACAGATATGCTATACTGGAAACTTGACACTTTTCGCTTGTTACAGTAGATTTACAGTGTTCTTTAACAACGTATAATAAAGCAATTTATTTATTTATTGTTGGTCACCAAAAGCAAGGCCACTGGATTGCAGAGGATTACAGCAATGATATACGATGAACAAAGAGATCATTTTGTATGATACGAATCATATGCTTGCTTACAGAAACCCCAAAGAAATTCAGGTCGGGTACTTCAGAGAAAACATATAAATAGCTTGCTTTAAGTGTATAAAATTCAGACATTATTTTTTGGAGGCTTCAAAACTTTAATCGTATAAAGTTTCATACTGAGCCTCACCCGATTTTACTCGAGGTTGGCAGCATATATTACCGGAGGATGGCCTATCTACACTACAAACCTGGCCCTTAATTAAAACATAAGGAAGTCATCTTAGAATACGTTTGTATAACAGAAAAAGCAAAATGTTTTGCTGACACCATTTGAAATTTTTAAAAACTCGTTTTTGTCGCTTAAAATTTTGTCAGAGACTTGCGTATTTCGCTAATAAACCCCCGTATGTTTCTGGTTAGTATTACCTTTTAACTTGAAAAAGAAGAATTTTTTTTCCATATTATTTGTGACTAGAACATAAAAGTTTGTACCATTTTTATAGATAGTTTAATATATCAATGTGATTTCTTTTGAAAATGTTAGTTTGAGATCAGGACATTCGAAATAAGAGATCGCTCATGGAATTTCTAACCTTTGAGGTTATTATTTCATTGATATTAGCGCTAAAAATTGTACTTTTTGGGACCACCCAGCATAAAACCAACTCAATGTATCCAAATCTAAAAACCAAATCAATATATCTATTTATTTTGTGTCAAAACATTGCACCAAGCCGTTTTGTAGATTACTTTAAAAATTTAGCTGAGATTCTGGCCATGTTGCCTATGCCGTCATATTTCCCAAAACATTTTTGGCAAATTTTAATTCTATATAAAATTCTGGGTTATGAATGTAAAAATTTTAGAGGGTGAAATGCATTATATACTTGCTAATTTTGATGTTGAAAATCAATATTCATGGTAATTTGGCATATTGCCTTAATATCACTGAGAATTTTGCTAAAACAATAAACCGCCTTAAATATTATAAAACATTTAAAAAAAACTGTCAGTTTTTATTTGTAATTTTTCACACACAAAGTACTCACACATGAAGTTTTTTACAAACTCAATCGGTATTCGATTGGTACGGGAGTTTTTGGCTTTCTTACCTCCTTTCTTTCTCTTTTGTTATCTGTCAAATATATAAAGGTGAAAAGAAAGGGAGGAGCAGTTTTTCGGAAAGTTCCACTACTGTAGCTAACGTAGGAAATGTTATTTTTGGAAAACCTTGAGGGGTGTTTTAGCCCCTCCTCTCATCAAGTGTACGCATTAAAGCTGAAGGAGGCTATTTACATCAGTCTCCTTAAACCCGAGTTGAATAAGCAACGGTGTAACTCTAACCATATAGCTTTTACCATCTGATGTAGACTAACCCTTAGTTAATATCGCTATGGGTTACGTAATTTGTTCACATGTTTCTATTTATTCGACATTTATTACTTAATTTTTTTATGTTGTAACTACGAACTCGTAATTTTTTTTCCTCATTCTGAAGAAGTCATGTGAAATGACAAAACATGTCAATAAAGATTAAACAAGTTGTCTTGTTTTTAAAAATGCTTATTCATATGTTTTTACAACTTCCTTGGTTTTTAAAAGTTACTCGAATGTTTTGAAACTCGTGGTCAACTTCTTAATGCATGAGATATTTGTTTTAGTCAGTCAGGTCAAAAACTTCAAACTTTTTGAAACGATTGCTGCAGTCTGCGTCTTTTTAATAAGTGAGGGGAGGGACATTATAAATCAAAGACAAAAGTCAGATGAGTGGTACAACGAGTACAAGTACAACGCGTGGTATTGGGTAACGAGTAGTACAAGTGATACGAGTGGTATTGTGTACAACGAGTGGTAAAACAAGTGGCATGAGTACAACAAGCGGTACAACGAGTGGCATGAGTACAACGAGCGGTACAACGAGTTTAAAAGTGGTAGGAGTACGAGTTGTGTGATTAACAATCAGACTCTTCAATCGCTTATTAGAATGGGTGAAAACTGGAGGGTAGGTGGAAGGCGCTTGTAAAATAAAATAATTTCAAATAGCCTCAAATTTTTGACAGAGATTATTAATGTTAAATTGCCCATCACAAAAGCTTAGCTCATGTATTTTGATTGGTTCAAAATATAATTTATATGACCCGTACATGTAGTACGGACCCTGTTATCTTCATTGTATATATTAAGCGGAATCTACACTAGACAGGTGATATTTGAAGCTCTATAAAAAACACATTCGTTAGTTGAATAGACATAAAGTTGTGTGCAATCACGCTCATGTTTTGTGAGATTTTGTACATAAAATGATTAAGTAATAAGATTACATTTTTCAGACGAACGAAAATTGACTTTACTGAGTGCAAGTAGGCACATTACACAAAATTTTGTTGAAAGGTACCCGATTCGCCACTAAATTTGAGCAAACAAAATTTAAAAAACGTATGGGCTTATCTAAAATGTAGCGGACATTTCTTCAAAAAGAAGAAAAAAAAATCAAGTTCTGAACAGGGTAGGCGGAAATCAATGGGGCCCAGGTCGGCTGCTTAAGATGGTTATTAAGTGGTATTTAATTGAGTGGTACTTAATCGAGACTAAAGATCTTGATATTGTCTGATTTACATGTTTCCAGTTTTCGTGAAAACAAAATAATCCGAACGGCACCGGAAGAGTGTCTACCATATTTGTTGTTTTCTGTATGAGTAATTCACGGACTGAGAAAAGTCTCTCCATCACAGGTTTTCAAAACAATATCCGACAGCGCTCTGAATGTCTACCATGTTTGTTGTTAAAAGATTCACTCAATTAAAAAGAGCTCTCCGTTGCAGATACTTTTTCTGCCATGCTGTCAGAGAAATTAACCTACAACCATTCACGTAAATTTTGAGACATTTTTGAATATTAGCAAGCAATACACACCACAAGCGAAACGCAAGTGCTGAAAATGACCACAAGAAGTCCCCTGGGATTTATCAAGTAGACTTAAGTTAAGACTTAAGATCCCACAAGAAACCAAGACTTTGGACCTTAGAACTTTTTACAAACTCTACAAATTTTGTTGCTTCTAGCAGCCTAGTACCAAGGCTCTTGGTACAAGTGCAAATTTCCGTGCAGTTTGTCTTGCTGATCGAAATTTAAGTCTTTTTGCCTAATTTGAAATTCGGAATTTTTGCCCAAATTTTACCTTGTCTCAAATATTTACGTGAGGGGTTGTAGAAGGAGAACCGAATAAATAGTTTTTTTTATTACCCACACGAGTTCACTGGTTACTGCATGTTAGAAGTATTAGCTACAAGCAATCACATAAATATTCGAGACAAGGCCAAATTCGAGCAAAAATTCAGAATTTCCAATTGGATAAAAAGCCTTAAATTTTCGGTAGCAAGCCTAAAGACACAAAAAATCGAATATGTTCCAAGAGCCTGGGTACTAGGCTGCTATGAACAGCAGAATTTGTCGAGTTTGCAAAAAGACCCAAGATCCTAAGTCTTAAGTCTACTTGGATAAACCCTTGAGATAAACCCGAAGGGACGTCTAGAGGTCATTTTCCGTATTTACGTTTTACTTGTGGCTTGTATTGTTTGTCGAAATTCGTAAAATGTCTCATAATTTATGCGATCAGTTGTAGAACAACGTTGTCGTCGTCTTTACTGCAAACTTTGAACAAGTGTTTGCCCACTGGATTAGACCTTCCTACGTGACGTTCGTGCAGCAAAATACTCATTGCGAAAGCCAATAGTACATTCCATTTGTAGAAATGGACGCCATACGATGGGTGACGTCATTCTACCAATGAGATTTCTTCGTTTGACTTTCACAGTGAATTTTTTGTCAAGTGGAAATCTACCTTAAGAGTTTATCCCAGTGTGTAATAACTTGTTCAAAGTCCGCAGTAAAGACGACGACCACGTTGTTCTAGTGTCTTTACTGCGTCCTTTAACAAGTTTTTGCCCATGGATGATGGATGACCCAAAACAAAAATGAACGAGAAATGAACAGACAATGTATATTTACACAAATACCTAGAATGTACGTAATAACTACATATATATATACACATGGCGCGTAATAACTACATATATACACATGTATACGCTAAAATAAATTTAACGAAATAAATTAAAAAAATAATTCATATTTCTTGGTGGTGAGACCAGACAGGTGACCTTGTGAAAAATTCCCTTCAATTTGGTGGAAGTACGTCCAATTCAACTTCCTGGGCGGAGGACGCTAATTTTTAGAAAAACGTATTTTAAATTGGAATAAACAGTGCTAGATAGAGCTTACAAGCACTGCAGAAGATGATTTTACAACACGCTCAAGCCTAAATACAACTGCCGGACACTACATGTAGAGGAGCGTTTTGGCGACGTCCATCAGTTATATCAAAACTTTGTATCCAGACCATGCTCAAATGTATTTCTAATCTCTCCATCTTTTTTTCCACATGAGCACCGGTCTGTCTCAGACATTAAAATAATCTTCAAACGAAACAGATAGAAGCATCCCAGCCGGTAAAAAACTGTTCAAAGTCAGCAAAATAACGTTGTTCTAACGTTATTTTGCTGACTTTGAACAGGTTTTTGTCGGCTGGGATATCAAAACTGCCGCTAAATGTTGATTTCCACAGGAATAAAAATTCGCCGCAAATGCGAAAAGAAGACATTTTATTGGTAGAAATTGACGTCACACCATGTGTAATATTGTTCTTCTACTATGGAATGCTTCCTTCGGCTTTCGCGGCAAAATTTTCGCCTCGTCGAGGTCAACCATAGGTCGACGACAAATGCAATAGAATAAACCCATTGCAAGGTCGTTGACATAGCATCCAGTTTCGGCCGCTAACAATGTGTAGAAGAAAATACAATAATCCCAGTAGTCCGCAGTAAAGATACTGGAACAACATCGTTCGACGTAAAATCGACGTAAAAAATAATCCTCCGCATGTATTCAGGCTTGAAGTTTTTCGATATTTTAAAGATTGATCTGAAGATATTCTTTAGTATTTCTAAGGCGAGTCAAATGGCCGCCAACATAAAAGAAAAAATATACATTTACAACATATTTACAACAGAGCAACCTCGATCCAGTGCTTCATAGCCTCTTCCACAGACCAAGTTCGATTATTCCGATCTTACTTGGTTTGTTTTCTTCTGAGGTTAATGTAATACATTGACGTCAAAATCATTAACAGGAAATGCGTTAATGTATGATAATTTTATGCAACCAGAATTTTCTTTTTTTCATGGTAGCTTTGGTACCATTATCAATTATTATGCCGCACTGAAGAGTGGAATCTAGCATATTTTAAATAAATCAATAATGAATAAATTATCATACATGAACGCATTTCGTGTTAATGAATTCTGATGTCAATGTATTACATTAACTGCAAAAGTAAACAGACTAAGAGAGAGGATCGATCAGGCTAGTACTTCATCTCTCAATTCGATGTCAAAAGAGACGACATTGGATTGAGGTTGTCCATGGGGGTTCCATTATACAATATATGAACATAATAAAAAGTAATGCTTATACACAATTACCTCAGGATGGTAGCCTACCACCACAAAATCCATTGGTAGCAATCATGGCTATCGCATCGAATTTATCGCTTAGTGGAAGTTTACTAGCAGATAACAAATACTGTATTTGCAGGGGAAGTACTAAATCCTCAGTGAGGAAACTCTTCTTCAAAGTTCACAGTAAAATCGCTGGAAACACGTGACCTCCATTTCTACAAATGGAATGTCTTTCTTTTGGCTTTCGCGGCGAATTTTTCGTCTTGTGGAAATCAGTCCTTGGAAAAATATTTTAATAGATATAATACGACCATCTCCAAAATTCGTTTCCAGGGAAGAGTGCCGAATCAACGATCTTGCAATAGATTAATTTCTTCGTACAGAAGAAAAAATGGCAAGCTCGTTGACTTAGCACTCATTATCATAGATTAATTTTCTTCAAATCTTTAAAGTTGCTAAAATATCTGCTTTTTGAAACGAATTTTGGATGGCTCCTAATGGTCTGCCATGAATATGCCTTCTTTTAAAATGCAAAATCAATACGAAATCTATGCTTATGTCTGGGACAATTTCAGCAGAGCACTGTTATGAACAGGTCTTGGAATTTGCGTGGGCATTACTCTGTGGAGGAGTATCAATTTCACCAATGGAATGCATTCGCGCGAATTTCTGATGTTTGCACATCATTTATTTTAAAAAAAATGTATTTAAAAATATATAAAATTCTAACGACATATGAAAGGGTAGGAATCTCTATTTAAGGAGCCGTCTCATAATAAATAAATTCTACTGAGAAGAGCACTGAGTCAATGATCGTGCAATGGAGTGGTTTTTTCGTACCGAAGAAACCAATCCAATGCAAGTTCATCGACCTGTTGAATTTTGTCAATTTTAGTTGATTAACCTTAACAAAAAGTTTGGTTGTTGAGCGAAATTTTGAGATGGTCCCTAAGGAGCCATCTCCAAAATTCGTTACCAAAAGCAGATCTCTTAGCAGCTTTGAAAAAAGTAAAATTCGATAATTTTGAGAAAAATTAATCTATGATGAAGAGTGTTTAGTCAGTAAGCTTGGAATTGATTGGTTTCTTCAGGACGATAAAAACCAATCAATTGCAAGATCATTGATTCAGCACTCTTCCCCTGGTAACGAATTTTTGAGCTGGTCCTTAACAGACTCCAATCGCACTCTATCATATGAGACAATTTTATTTTTAGTTTTAAAAGTTTAAGAGTACAGATGGATCGAAACAAACAAATCTGTGAAGAATTAATTATTTGTTTCCAATCAAATCGTTGATCAAACAATCTTCTCCGGAGATACTCTATACGACTCGAAATGCCAGCAAATTTTATCTTACTCTTTAGGAAGAACAGTTCTCATTTATTTGTGATATCTCTTCACACTTCAAATTGTTGATCTTTTGCGGGTGGTTGTTGACCGAACGGATCAGTCCACATTCTTCTTAAATCACCCTATATCATAACAATAAAGAAATATTAGTCTAACAACACTGTAAAGGTTTCAGGGACCAAAAATAAGAGAAAATAATCACTGCAAAGGAGGGATTTTTAAGTACAGCTTTAGGCTTTATCGTCCCGAAGAAACCAATCAATTGCAAGCTCATTGACTTAACACTCTTCATCATAGAATAATTTTTCTCGAAATTATTAAATTTTACTCTTTTAGAGCTGCTAAGATAATTGCTTTTGGTAACGAATTTTAGAGATGGCTCCTTGAGTGATATGGGTGATGTCCGGCAGTTGTATTCCGCTTAGACTAGTTTTGTACTACAATGCCTTCAAAATCAATCAGAAAAATACAGGTTTATCAAAATTGCAGCTATAAAAATCACTTAGTATTTGAAATAGGAACAAATAATCACTGTGGAGGAGGGCCTTTTTAGCATAGTTTCAGAATTTGTAACCTGCAACCAAACTTTTGACAAAAAGACAATTAAATATTTTCCTTTGGCTTTCCCAGCAAACTTTTCGCCTAGTAAGAATCAACCAATTGGTAAACTAAATATTGTTAAGGGACCATCTCCAAAATTCATTACCAGGAGAAGAGTGCTGAATCAATGATCTTGCAATTGATTGGTTTCTTCGTGCCGAAGAAACCAATCAATTGCAAGCTCATTGACTTAACACTCTTCATCATAGATTAATTTTTCTCAAAATTATTGAATTTTAATACCTGCTTTTGGTAACGAATTTTGGAGATGGCTCCTAACACTTACCTTAATATATGCTCTAGTTATGATAGGAATTAATGTAAATGGCACTAAGTATAACAGGGCAGGTTGAGCTGCTTTCGAAACTTCAGATGCTATTGTTGCTGTAAGCAAACCTACAAAAAAATTAAAATAAATAGCGGAAGACTTTATTGTCTAGCGCTTAGTTTGTACTCTTCCCACGAATTACTCAAAACAATTAGTTCAACAGTGAAAATATCCAGTAATGGACACCTAATTCATTTCCTTCAATATCTCTATCAAGAAAAATATAATAATATACATATGTATAGTAAGCTTGTTCAAATTCCGCAGTAAAGACAAAACGTTGTTCTACCGTCTTTACTGTGGACTTTGAACTAGTTTTTGCGCACTGGGAATTGATTGAATTCTTCAGTATGAAGAAACCATTACATTGCAAACTCCTTTGTTTACCTATAAAGTATCCAATCAGTGAACAGTGAAAGTATGTGATTGATGATGGTTGTTGTATAGTAGATGATAGTTTTTTGTAATTATCGAAACGTAAAACAAAACATAGTAACAAGCCAGGCATTACCTAATAAAAGAGTGAGAAAGTCATTAAAACATTAGAATGAAGCCCAGACTGGAGTCAAACGTTTCTCAGAGAGCTATCACGGCTATATGATAAAATCAGGGATAATCGAGAAATCGGATATTAAAATTGTTCTTGAACGCTTTATTTTATACCAAGTTAAAAAAATGTTAGCCTCCAAAGACGTTCCTCCTTAGAGGAATGCTAGCGTGAATTCAGAGGCCTGTTCTCTTAAATACCGCACTTTAGATTTTAAAAACTAAACGTTGCAGCGTTTATTTGAGGAAATATAGTAGATGAATGTATCTTACCACATCGCCAAGACCAAGCATAGAGAAATGCCCATTTTTTCTAAAAATTAAAATAAAAAAAAATAATAATAACATTGTGGACATGCCACATTATGTAAAACAGAAAGAGAGGAGTATATACATCAATGGTTAACAAATCTGAGGCTTTTAAAACAACTTGGATATTCATCCATTCTCAAAAAATGTTGAGTTGACGTCCATAGCACGCAGTGGGCAAAAACTTGTTCAAAGTCCGTAGTAAAGACGCTAGAAAAATGTTTTCAACGCATTTCCACTGCGGACTTTGAAGACGTTTATGCCCACTAGACACAACCTCTTTCTTCCACCTGGACTGGAACATGTCAACGGAGGACAAAGGGGTTACAAAGAAAATAGTCAAAGAAACATTTATTTTAATTCAACGTTGAAGCACCCAGTGGCAAAAACCTGTTCAAAGTTCGCAGTAAAGACGCTAAAAAAAACGTCGTTTTTGCGCACTTGGGCAGTATTTAAAGTAAGTATACCATATACCCAGTTGTTCTAGTGTCTTTGCTGACCTTGAACAAGTTTTTGTCCACTGGGTAATCACTGTGTAGAGACATATTTGAGCATAAGCCTGAAGCTATGCACTTATTCTAAGTACAGGTAGAGATAGTTTAACATACCTCGGAAATATCAGCTTTCCAGGTAGAGATAATTTAACAGGTGCTTGCATTGATTCTCTTATGTGAAATTTACTCGTAATATAGTTAGCCTAAATAGAGAATTCCAGTGAGTACACGACATTTAAACAACGTCACAACTACGTCAAAACGTCGTGTGCTGGCATGGATTGTATACAAACACCAAGGCTTAAAAATAACTGCTGTCATAACTGTAGAGGAGAGATTTTTTAGAATATTTTCAGCCAAACTGGCTAAAAATATTCGGAAAAATTTCTCCTCCACAGTAATGAGCAGTTATTTTAAGCCCTGAAACACCAGCTTTCCAGTGCTTAAAATAATAAATAGTCACTGTGAAGGATAGATTTTATAGCATAGCTTCAGGCTAAGAACCTTGAACCTACACTCAAATAACAACAGTGATTATGAGTATGAATATTGGTATCTCATTTTTCAATCACCAACAGCATTCATAGCACTTTACAAAACCATTTTCCCGGAGTTTTCCTTGATTTTCTTATTTTTTAAAGAAATTTTCTCTGAGTTTTGATGTAAAAAAGAATATCTTATATCTCCTGGTTATCTGAAAACTTGACAGATATTTTTTGACAACTGGCCTTGAACCAAAACATTATTGCATTTATTACATTTATTATTGGACAGAAAAACAGATAGCAATAAAAATTAAATTATCATACAGGTTTGAGCCACAGAAAATATAGGACTTAACAATACTGTACCCTTAAAATAAAATTGTATCAGTTATCCCTGAATATTTTGATTTTCAAGCCAATTTCCCTGGTTTTTCCATTTTTTTTATAGCAAAACTAAGTATAAGAACTAAAGCTGTGTTACGTAATATGTTCAAAATAACGGGAGTTCAAAACGGGAGCTCAAAATAACTGAAAGAATTTGTATTAAAGAAAATCCAAGGGAATCAGAAATTTATTCCAAATACCAAAAGTTCGAAACAAAGCCAGGGCATTAATTTATCATTTACGGTATTTCAAATCTAAATAATATTATTTTGTGAGAAATATTTATTCTATCCTGTTTACAAAATGTTAAAAGCATCATTAAAAAGGAAATTTTTGAAGAGGAACTTACTGGATTGTATGCATGTTGTGTTGCAACTCTCACCATTACATTTACATCAAATATATATTCAGACAGGAACACCTAAATAGTAAATAATTAAGGGACCGTCTCAAAAATAAAATCTGCAGAAGAAACCAATTCATTGCAAGCTTGTTGACTTAACACTTCTGTACAGATTCATTTTTGAAGAATTTTGTCAAATTTAGTTGATTTAACCCTACCACCACAAAAGGTGCTTTTGGAGCAAAATTTTAAGATGATCCCTAAGTAAAATATCACCTTATTCATACTAACTTTTGCGTGTATTAACTTTCACACAATAACAAAAAATAATTTTGGAGCATAACAATTTTTGTGCATTCACGATATGTACGTCGTATTTTAAGTGTATGATTTTCGATTTTCGTCCATGATCAAGTATGAAAAGTAATTACGCTCATTCAGATACAAGGCAAAGATTTTTTCAAGACTACATTTTCCCGCAAAATAACTTTACACAATAATTACAGAAATAAAAGGTAATCTAGCCTAATAACAAACAGTGTAATTTGCAGAATATATATTTTCGGAATTTATGGTTGGAAAGGATAAACCATCAGAAACAAAAAAATATATGAAAATTGCGGAATTTATTTTTGCGATTGACTCATTTTCTGTGAATTCCATGGAATTTACTTTGTCGATTTACGGGGCAAAATCACAAAAATTAATTCCACAATGATTTTTCCGTGAAAATTCCCTGCCTTAAAGGTAAAAGCAGCTTCCAATTTCATGTCCAAAATTGGGGTCCAAATACTAGGCCAATTCTGAGCAGTGGTACATATAAACACTTCATATATAAAACATCAAAGATACACGTTGAATTGATTACAGTTATCGCAGGTCAACTAGACATCTAAATTTGATTTACAGGTTCCTGCCACAATAGAAGAGTAATGAAAAACTGTACATACCCAGAATACATCGTATAAAAGTAATCCAAGCAGCAAAAGAACTGACACTTTCAAACTTGGTAAGCGAACAAAAGCTATCATGGCAACACATAGAGCCATTGCAAGAGCTACAATAGAAAAGTATGTATGGTATAGCAAACCTCTGAATTGACAGCGGCACTCTGTGTCCCCTGTGGAGAAGCATTTTTGGAGGCTAATTTGCAGAGGGTTGAATCAACTAAAATTGACAAAATTCAACAAAATGAATCTTTACAGAAGGGTGTTAGGTCAACGAACTTACAAGGATTGAATTGGTTTCTTCGGTACAAAGAAACGAATCCATTGCAAGATCGTTAACTCAGTAGTCTATTCCGTAGATTTTACTTTTGAGATGCTCAAATAAAAAGATATGGTCCATATGGAGATACTCCAATCCAGTGATCTAAATAATCATGTGGAGGAGAGATTTTTGAGCATAGCTTCAAGCATTATAGCCTAAAACTATGCTCCGAAATACTCCTCCATGGTGATTATTTACTCTTATTTCAACCACTACAGTCACTTCTCCACAGTGCATAATTTCTTCTATTACAGGCCATGAATAAAAAGATTTGACATTCCAGCAAAGGTAGAGCTATCGAATAATAGTCAAGGTTACAATACGAGCCTCAAAATAACTGTCATTTACATAGTCATCAATTTAAAATAAATTAAAGGTAAGAAAGTCTAACTTAGGACTAAAACATCTGAATGTCGAACTAATTTTTTGTTAACTAAATGTTTTCCTGACGTATAGGATAACATGGTGTGGATGGGCTGTATTCAAGCAAAATAAGTTATTCCTTATAAGATTATTATGCCTTACGACAAGTTACAGTATGATCATACGTATGTGCCTAAAATATAAGAAGGTTAATGCAAAACATACCATCCATAAGCAACCAGTGACCTGTAAATATCCATAATAAAACAATCATAGATGATGTGATCAATGAAATCACTTCTGCGGATGTAAAACGACCACAACAACCAAGTGAAATTCTGTAGAAGTTAGAAACAAGAAATAAAATTATAATAGCATTTTACAGACATGCCACTGCTAAACATGAACTTTCATTATTTCCTAGACTTCAGATAGTTAAAGGCACATGTGCGGGGTAATAGAGTAAAATTTTCTAGAGTTATCTCTCACCATTAAATTGTATCCCAAAAATTGAGGAGGAAACTATCCCAAACACAAAATAGTTGCCAAAAAGATTCATGATCAAAGTCTCATAGAATAGTCATGTTTATGGGCTATAAATCACTCCTCTTATGCTCTATAAAGCACTTCTCTTTGCTCTTATTTCGAACACAGTCATCATATATACCGAGCAAAAATAAATGCTAACCCAGTGTGCAAAAACTTGTGCAAAGTCTGCAGTAAAGAGTCAAAATCGTGCTCACTCATTCAGGTAAGACTTGTAACTACTCACTTGTTTGTTTTATTGAAACATGGCGCAGTTAAGTTTTGACAAATCGGCAACAGTAAGAATGAAAATGCAACAGTAGCTAACACTAAAGAAAAAGTCTAAAGTCAAAAGAAATAAATTAATAAAATCACAAGAAGGTACGGCACAAAATCACTGTGGGTTAAGTTTTCATACCGTTATAAATTGCTCTTTCATCAAGTACTGATACAATCTTCAGGAGTTAAACTAACTGTCGGTCATCAATAGGGAGGAGAGAATTTTAAATTTGTCTGAAATTATTCTGAAAAATCTCTCCTCCACAGTGCTGACCTGCAAAAATTTTAATCCCTGACAAGAACATAATAAAGATGTGTACCAGTGTGTCCAGGGCACATTGCTGGTTCTAATTCTGTACTCCTTTGCAGACCTTTTTTCTAATTATTTGGAGTTCTAAAAACTTGAGAGGCAATTAATTTAAACTGATATTAGACTTTAATAAGCAAATGATCGCTGCAAAGGAGAGTTTTTTGCATCGTTGATTTACACTTCGTAACCTGAAGCTATTCTCAAAATTAAAATCTCTCCTCAACAATGATTATTTGCTCTTATTTTGAGTAATGTAAATTCTAACCAGCAGTCATTAGCATAAACAATAGTTGTAATGAGTCAAAGAAAAAGAACATGATCAGAAGCATAACAGAAGCACCCAGAGGAAGAGCAATAGCTTGTGTTGACTCTATAGTGTGAAGACCTAAATATAAAATAGCATGAAGAACAGAATTGAGAAAACGAATGAATAAATTAAGTTCATTAACAAACACTTCATATCACTATTTTATACATAATCTTATCCAACAGCTGGCAGTAACGTTACTACCATCCTCATATCTCTTTCAACAGCAGCGTTTGAAATAAGAGCAAATAATCACTATAGAGAAGTGATTTTTGGGCATTACCTCAGGCCACAAAGCCTGAAACAATGCTCAATCAAAGGTACGGTATTGAAAGTTGCCCACCAAATCAACTGAAAGTTAAATCTAAAGCACATAAATATGATTTGCATATACACATTATACGTCAGTTTGAAATATGTCTTTAATATGTCTTTATAAGATAGTAAAGTTTCAGTTCAAATAAACATTTGGAATACTTTTTTCAAGGTAAAATTATGTCAGGTCACTGTGGAAGATGGGTAGTGAAATTTCACATCCAAGATAAATACCCAGCTTTTACATGGCAATAGGAGTTCATGTCCTTGCATTAGGATTTCATGTCCTTATTAAGTTGATAAAGTTTCAGGTCA
>JAULBZ010002532.1:0-18577 GCA_032360805.1 Neoturris breviconis | reverse complement strand
TATTCTGAAAAATCTCTCCTCCACAGTGATGACCGGCTGTTATTTTGAGCCCTGGTACTGCATATGTAATGGTGTTTATATACTGATAATTTCATTTACCATAAATATAAACAAAGCATCGTGAGAGAATATAAATACTAAATTAGCACCGCTAATAATTACTAAGCATATTGTGATAAACAAATTTGTAAATTATGAAACAGTTAAACTTGATATCATAAACTAAAATCCATTAAAAAGAATTTGAAAGAATGTTGGATTTACTTTAAGCAAACTCATATATTCAGTGTTTCAAGGATTGAAATAAGTGCCGGTCATCACTGGTGGAGAGATTTTTCCAAATATTTTATTTGCTGCAATTGGCTGAAAATATTCTGAAAAAAATCTCCACAGTGATGGCCAGCACTTATTTCAACCCCTGGTGTTTGAATAAGAGCAAATAATCACTGTGGTTTTTAAGCATAGTTTCTGGCTAGAAGGCTATAAAGCCTGAAGGTGTGTTTAAAATTCCCTTCTCCACTCTGATTATTTGTTCTCACTTTGACCAATATTGTGTTGTTCTAGCATCTTTACTGCTGACTTTGGGCAAGTTTTTACCTACCGGGAAACTGTTTATTTTAAGGTGACATCATGGGAGAAACGTTTGTATCAATTAAAAGATAAGCGTTTACAATCACAAGCAAAAGGTCATTTGATTATGTCACTGAGCATTTTATTTAATCCTATCCGTGCTAGTCTACGTACTGTCAATCCAAAAGAAGAGAGAGTGTTACATGAAATGCCAAGATTTAGAAGACAGGTTAGTAGTACTCTTAACCCTTCATTAGTATGGTGTGGACTCCCTGAATTTTTAAATTTTGCTGTGAAATTAACATAACAAAAATTATTATTCAGTAGGTTATTTTCTTACATATTATTTTAAAAATCTGCATCATACTTTTGTGACATTTTGCCCTCTGAATCTTCTAATACCTTCCCATGAATTAACAAATTTCCGGCGGTACCCCACCATACTAACAAAGGGTTAAAAAGTCGATTATAATGTTATGATTCAGATTTATTGACTCTATAAGACTTGTGTTGAATATTATTTTCTAATTGTACCCTATAATCGTGCTGCCAATCTATAATCGTGCATAAAGGTCAATCTATAGGTGCTGAAAGCAAAATCTGGATAGAGGTGTCACCACGTGATATCTGGCTATAATTCTAGATTTTAACAAAATTAGTTTTTGAGAAAAAATTGACGCATACCACAGAAAATCCACATTATCTGTATTATAGTAGTATTTTTAGCCCAAATAAATATGGCTGCCAGCACCTACTTCTCGCCCAATTTTCAGTTTTGAACATTTCTGAAATTGATAAAATTTGGATATAAGGGCTTTTATGCAAGATAGTAATAATTTAATTCTTTAATTAATTTTTATAGTGGAGTTTATTTTATTATTTGTATAAACAGTTTGCATTAGATTTTTATGTGACTGCAAAATTTCTATTTGTTAATCTTATTTCTTAAGCTTTATCAAAATGGTTGATAATGATTATTGTAGTCAGCTTCAAGTTGTTGCTATAACTTGGAATTTATATATTTGTTTGTTTGTCTAGTTGTTGCAACAGAATGTTGATCGTTTAACTAATCTTATCAGAAGTATAATTGCAACTGGTGAATTTGTTCAAAGTTTATTTACATGGAAATATAAATTAAGAAGTGCTTTTGCGTTTACTGTAAGTCTCAAGCACTTTCACATAGACAATAACTTGTTCAAAGTCCACAGTAATGATGCTAGAACAATGTCAAAGTTGTTGTTCTAGTATCTTTACCGCTGACTTTGAACAAGTTTTTGCCCACTGGGCATAATTTCAAAGTTTATTTTTATGCAAATATAACTTAAGAAGCACTTTATATTCACCGTAACTCTCAAAGTTTTTATATGTGCAAATATCATTTGAAAATCCCTTTAATAGGTTATATAAGAAGCTCTTTTACCATTGCTCTCAAAGTTTATATTTGTGCAAATATAAATTAAGAAATACTTTTATATCTAATATAAGACTATGTTCACACGTGTCGCTTAGGAACTATTTTGGAACGATCTCATTCTGTTTTGAGTATGAACACCTTAGTTCACAGCAACAAGCTAAACAAAATCATTTCGCTGATTATATCGGATAGATGAGTAACTGTGTGAACGCAAGGCCTATTTGGTATGTAATTCATTCCGAAATGTGAACAATGGTCTAAGTCTCAAGATTATTTATAATGCAAGTCTAAATTAAGATATATATTTGGTAATTAACTGTTATTAACGGTAAATATTATTAATTAAATGTGATGTGCCTATATTGCCAGGGAAAAGTATATAGTTATTATATTGGAATTAGTCGGTTTCTCTTGAAGCTATTTATCTATTATTACTGCAAATTTCTTTCTGACATGCTCATTAACATGATCCGTACAGATACCAGTATAATATTGGGAAGTAAAAAATCTACGCTAACTCTTCTCTTTTGATACAATGATAGTGAATCAATATCAATGTGAGTATTTGGTTCTAAGCCTAGATAAATGGATTTGGATCATCTCGAATCGGTTTTAATCAACCCTATTGGTTGTTAAATCAGACCGGATCGAGTTGAAATTTGGTTAAATTGGTTAACTCTTCAAAAGGATCACTTCTTGATCAGTCTTTCAAAAGCAATTGAATTCGGTCTAACCCAGAGACAGAACAAGTGTATTCAAGCTAGTTCTACCTCTTACAAGAGAAACCGACTTCTGGATTCTTTGTTTTTTAATCTTGTGATAAATTTCTTACTATGTCTTATTGATCTACTTTATTGATCTTTTTTATTTCAGATCTATGTTCTGTTGGTTATGAATTTTGATTGGTTTATGCTACCACTTATATTGTTCTTGGTGTTACTCAAGAATTATATTGTATTTATGTTATCGCCAAACAAACAAAATCAAGAAGAGGTACAATGTTCGCTATAAGAAGAAATAATCACTGTTTTAGCCTGAAGTGATGCTCAAAAATCACTCCTCCACAGTGATTATTTCTTCTTATTTCGAACACTGAAGTATGATAATACTCTCTCAAAGTTTTTTAGATTTTGCCTGCCACAACCAAGAAGAGTGATATTTCAATGAACTTGTGACTGACTAATCTCCCTTCATTGTAGATACTGTGTATTATAGCCTGATAGCGTGTCTTTGGATAAACATTCTGACATTGTTTCAACGTTAGCGCAGTGTGCCCACTGAGTACAGTTTAGTACTTAGATAATTGGCACTGCCATGACCAAGTGCATTACCGTATATGACCGCGTATATTAAACTGTTAATGACAATTTGAGTGCTAAACAAAAGCTATAATTCTAGTCTAGTAGATTAGCCAATTTGTAGTGTTATTATTTTTAAATATGAATGGTATTAGTTTGGTTTCCTGTGTAGCTAAGAGTGGCCATATATTTACCACTTTTTTAAAGTTTATCCTGAATATTCTTATTATTTTTTGTTTTCTACTGAATGTTTTATTTTATTTGCTCTCCATTGTCACTAGTTTCGATTTTGTAATGCTCCAACGAGGTATGAGGGAGGTTTATTTACTTACCACCCCACCTAGGTAACGTATTAGTTAATTGTTAGTATAAAATAAGTGGTAGATATAAAGATTCAGGGGATGTTCATCTTTTTATTATTATTTATTCAAGGATACACAAGCGGTGGACGATGATGATGATGATGATGAGGATGAAGACAAGCCGAAAAAAGTAAGTATAATGTTAGTTTGTAATTTTGATAAAAATATAACTAGATACAAAGTTAATCGTATTAAGTTTTCTTTGGTTTGAATATCATTTCATCACATCTGATCTTGAATACGAGGCTAATTATTTGGTATAGGAGATTGTGGCATATGTTGGAAATATTCTACAATGAACAATGTTGCCTCGTTTTCATGTACTTAATTGGATGCTTAAAAAGTGCGGCTATTTTTTTATTTATTTGTTTTTAAATAAGTCGCTCTCTGCAAGGCATCAAGGTCACTACTTGGCAGAGAGCTACAAAAGAAGAAGAAGAAAACGATTTACAAAGATGAAAGATGAGAATTAAGATTACACCTAAATATTTGATGATCATAGGAAGGTGTGAATGTAAATTTTGGATCGAGTATGATCCAGTCATAAAGTTGTTGAGATGGGGAACTTCTTCTTCGGTACTAAGGATAATCATCTAATATGTACTGCTTTCATCGTTTTTTGATTGAGCATGCATTCCTATTATATTTTTGTGCCAAGGCCCATAGTAGAGTCTTTCCTTTTTAAAAATTAAACTGATCATTCGTTTCGTTCTAAAAGGATATTCGAAATATCGAATGCTACTTCATGCATTTTATAAGTAACCAGTTTATCATAAATTACTAGTAGGAAGCCATCTCCAAAATTTGTCATCAAAAGCAGATATCTATACTAAGCGAATTTTGTTAACACGAATTCCAAATGAAGCCATTACATTGGTAGAAAGTGTTGTCACCTGACAAGTGGCATCGCTTTGATTAGTGGAGATGCTAATCAACATTAAGCAACTACTAAACGATATTCCGTATATCTTGTACCCTTATCAAAACGTACTGAGATCTTGCAATTAGTTGGTTTCTCTGTACCAAAAAAATAATCGGTTGCAAGATCGTTGATATAACGATGATATATCATCTGCTTTTTTTGTTTAGGGTCGGACAAAAACATTTCGTGAAAAACTGGAAGCAATAAATAACATATGCATGCTTGTACAAAATCATATGGATAATGTTGCTTCGTTTGGAGAAAGAATTAAAAAGTAAGTTCCCAACTTATTGTGCTTCATAGAACCGTTGGTTAGTGCATCAGTTCTGTAGTTAGCAGGATTTTAGTGTGGTGTGAGTTGCAATCAATTGGTTAAAATGTTTCTATCGAATTCTGATGGGTGGAAATATTTACATCAAGTCCTGATTGGTTGAAATCTGACTTGTATGCTTATCCCTTTGCACCCCAAGCTGAGGAATTTTTTAGATCCATTTTTATATTTTTTCAGATTTTGCCGCTCCCTGGTGCATGAAATCCTAATGCCATGTAAAATTTGGGTGTTTATCTTTGATATGAAATTTTACTACTCTCCTCCACTGTGACCTGACATAATTTTACCTTGAAAAAAAGTGTATTCCAAATGTTTATTTGAACTGAAACTTTACCATCTTAATAAAGACATATTTCAAACACTGACGTATAATGTGTGTATGCAAATCATATTTATTTGCTTAGGTTTAACTTTTGGTTTAGTGGGCTTAATGTTGGTCGTGTGTCGGCAGGAGTGTTTTCTAGTTTTTAGCAAAAGTATCAGAAAATTCTTAAATAATCAACAACAATGAACATCATCAACAATAAACATCAACAACAATAAACGAGAGAGGGGGAGAGCTTATACTGGCTAGCTGACTATGCTTTACACGTGTTAACACTCCTTTTATATAAAATAGTTAACAGTGTAAAAATTTGACATGAAAATGAACACTGTCATGTTCACAACGTCGTCAAAATAATTAACATGGATTTGTCTTAACTTGTGTTGTTTTCTGTGTGTGTTTACGCACCTATTGATAATAGTTTCTTTTGTTAAATTATCCTTATGTATCCTTATAAAAAAAACTTGTTCAAAGTCAGCAAAATAAAGTTAGAACAACGTTCAAAGAACAGATACTTCAGAATTCAAAATAAGAGCGAACAATCTGCTGCAGGTTAGTGATCCTCCTCCACAGTGATTATTTGCTTTTATTTTGAATACGACACTCTCTATCACAGATATTTTTTCTTTCGTTTAGTACTTTCAATTGGACGGTTCCATTCTTATCATATCTATTAATGGTGATCCTGTTACTTGGCACCATCGTATTGTACATCATACCATTACGATATTTGTTACTAGCCTGGGGAATCAATAAATTTACAAAAAGAATGCGTAAACCTAATGCTATCCCAAATAATGAATTGTTAGACTTTTTATCAAGGATACCTTCGGATCCTGAAGTGGTAAGATATATGAAGAAGAGCACTGGTTCAATGTATTTGCAATTGATTGGCTCCTTCATACTGAATAACCCAATCAATTTTAAGTTCACTGTAGCAATCTTTTTCACATATAATCCTAAAAACGAAAATGTTCAGCTTATGTCTTTTCTGTTGCTCGCAGCTCTCTTCCTCAACCAATGTGGTTATTGTGGACGTATGCAAAATGATAATAGTATTGGTGTACTATTTTTGTCCATGATAGTAGGTCTGACAGATGAATAAAGCCGTGATTAGATTTAATCAAAATATACGAATAAGACACATTTTCTAGATTTCGATGTTTATGTCTAAAATTTTCTTTTTAGAAACAAAGACGTCCGTTAAAGACTGATGTCATTTTGAGGTAGCATAAGCCTAAGTTTTTGTATGATTGACTATTTGGTAAGTAATACTTTGTTTATTATGCATAGTGACGGAATAGATCTGTATCATAATTACTTAAAAACGAGATCTTGGCCGCTCAAAGTAGAACTTGTTGCAATACAATAACTTCTTATTTGTGCACAAAAAAGGAAGTTAATGCATTGCAAAAAGCCGACATTTTCATGTACTTGTGAATATATCTATTGTATTATTCAGTACTTTCTCTCACTTTAGTAGGGTTATGGTATTTATAATTTATTTTGGCCATGTTCACTATTTTGGACTAAATATGGTAATAGTAATACTGACTGGATATATTTGGGGAGCAACTGAGTATAATCTACCTATTTTTAGAATTGGTTTGTATTAACTCTTTATTGTTTTGACTCATTTAATAAATTGCCAGAATGTAACTCGACTCTTCATTATTTTGACTCTTCTAAAACTTCGCCAAAATATAACTTGACTCTTTGTTGTTTGGCCGCATTTATGAACTCGCCAAAATATAACTTGACTCTTTGTTGTTTGGCAGCATCTATTAACTCGCCAAAATATAATTTTACTCTTTGTTGTTTGGCCGCATCTATTAACTCGCCAAAATATAATTTGACTCTTTTATTAATTATATATATAGACCGGTTTGAATATATCCCTGGAAGTACTACTGTCTACCTGTTCCCCTGTATAGTAGTTCCGGCCATGTTTCGGGGTCAATAGAGTGGGTTGAGGGTTTTATCACCTATACTACGATATATTAAGATCTGAGGTCTTGAGAGGGGGAACGATTTAAATATATATAATATATAATATAATAGCTGGTCTATATATTTCTATAGTCTGGTTTGTACACTATAATATCTGGTCTACATATTATCTATAGTCTGGTCTGTAGATTGTATATCTAGTCTATGTAATATGTATAGTCTGGTCTGTAGATTGTAATATCTGGTCTATATATTATGTATAATCTGGTCTGTAGATTATAATATTAGTTAATTTCTTTAACTTTTCTGTATATTAGGTGATAAATGTAACACCAAGAAAAGATATGAGCTCCAGATTCTGACTGACACTGATCATTGACACTCTACGATCATGACAAATACAAAAAAAAATTCCCTTCTATTCTCGGCAATCGAAATCAAAACTTGACATGCTTAAAGTCAGGTTATAAAATATATTGAAAGCGAAGTTGGAAAGAAGGTTGAAAATTTGAACAATTAAATAATTTTGTAGCCAATTGTGTTTATTTACATTTTTTTACTGCACTCCACCACTTCTATGGGCACGTTTTGGTGAAACTATCTTTCTAGTAGCATCAAACTTTTGCTTAACCGTAATGTGTCTGTAAGGTATATACCTATTCCAGTGGTCAAAAACTTGTTCAAAGTCCACAGTGTAGACGCTAGAACAACGTCAAAGGACGTTGTTCTAGCGTCTTTACTGCTGACTTTGAACAGGTTTTTACTCACTGGGATGTTGTCCTGATAACTTAGAAAATACTCTATGCACAAATGTTTGTATAAGCGAGGCTGGTCCTTTCTTATTCTATAAGTATTTGCTGACATAAGAAGAAATCCATAGTTTTTCAGAGAATTAAAAACGTTTCGTTTCTTACTGTTTAGATCAAAATATGTATAAATAACACCTGCATAGGAGAGTACCATTAAGTCACTGATTAAATTGATTGATTCGTTGCTCTCTCGCAGATCCTATTTCGATATTTTTATATTAATGCAATTATTAATGTTTTCTTCCGTATGTATAGCCTGGGTTGCTCGGTTTGTATAGCCTGGATCTCTCGGTTGTGCAAAACCCATACTTAGAAATTAACTTTCAGAAATGTCGCTGTGTTTTTTCAGTTAAGCTGTTTCAGCTAAGCTGTACTCGTGAGTTCTTGATAATGAACAAGGCTATCTGCAGAAAGAGAATCAAATAATCTAACTGGTTCTTTCAATTTTGTCGGGAATTTTGTGAGTTTGACCGCTAAATTATAAGACTGGAATTCGACTGGTAAAGTTGTGTTTCGTCTGCTATGCATAGGCTTCGTCTGTTGACGGGAAAAAGATTTGCTTCGGCGGTATGTATAGTCGTCTAGTGACGTCAAAAGGATGCAAACTAATTTTTACGAACTAGCGCTTTAATTTAGCCTTGAACAATTTTCCCAATAAAGTCTCAAAGTAACTGCTGGACATCACCCGTGGAGGAGTGTTATATATAACCATTTCTTTAAATGACAAAAACTGTATACTATATTTCAAGTGGACACACCAAGGTTAAAAGACGTCAATACAATGTGGAATCACTTCAAGGTCGTAGTTTGACCATGGTATGCGCACAGGGTGTTGTCTGTTTAATATTTCTTAGTAGGTAGAAACTTGTTCAAAGTCAACAGTAAAGACGCTAGAACGACATTGAACACGTTATTCTAGTGTTTGTATTGCGGACTTTGAACAAGTTTTTGGGGGCAACGAGTTTACAATTTGTACCAAAAAACAAACCAATTGGAAGATCGTTGACTCGTTACAGTGGTCGAATTGAGAGCAAAAAATCACTATGGAGGAGTGATTTTTAAGCATAATTTCAGGCTACAAAGCCTGTCGCTATTCCCAAAAATCCCTCCTCCCAAGTGATTATTTGCTCTTATTTCGATCACTAGATTAACTCTTCTTTGCTGATATTAATTTAGAGGTTACTTCGTGTTAAAGAACAGTGGGAAAAAACTTGTTCAAAGTCTGCAGTAAAGATGCTAGAACGACGTTTTCAATGTCATTCTAGCGTCTTTACTGTTGACTTTGAACAAGTATTAACTCAATGGATCATTATGTTCCGCATTCTAATTTTGGCTCGATAGTTTAAAATATAGTCGAGAGAAATCTATTTTATCATTATCGTATCTGTCTATGGTTCAAGCCTGAACGTAACTGCCGGAAAATATGTGTGGAGGAGTGTTTTTGATAATAACACTCCTCCACGTGTGATGTCCAACAAAACTCACGCCAACCCAGGTAGTCTGGCTACGTCAATTAGTAATCCTACTCTCCTTAGTTCCCAGAATAAAATTTCTAGTAAATCTCGTAAAAATGAGAGAGAAGTTGTGATATGTTTCCATGGACA
Source organism: Neoturris breviconis (assembly GCA_032360805.1). Taxonomy (NCBI): domain Eukaryota; kingdom Metazoa; phylum Cnidaria; class Hydrozoa; order Anthoathecata; family Pandeidae; genus Neoturris; species Neoturris breviconis. The sequence continues at coordinate 8,992 of JAULBZ010002532.1, read as the reverse complement.
CGTATCCATCCCAGTGAGAAAAAAATTGCTCAAAGTCCGCAATAAAGATGCTAGAAGACATTGTTCTAGCGTTTTACTGCGGACTTTGAACAAGTTTTTGCTCGAATTATTTGCTTGGGTTAATTATTTATTGTTGTATATATGTCGTGCACATACCTAAAGACGTGATTATTTTTCATTTAACTTCGTTTATTTAATTGCCTTTTAATTTTTGTGAACAGAAACTTTTGCGAATTTCATGGATTTGCCTCTTATTCGCGAAATACAATAAATGTAATAGAAATATTGAGAATGACTCCCAACTGTTGAATTTGCGAAATTAAACAAACACAAAATATTCGCGATTGCCATCCTCTCCCTGTGACATTTATGTAATAACTTTTTTTATATTTGTCAAATGAACCTAAAATTTGGCGAGTTTTCCGAAAATTTATTTGGGGTCATTTTTATACAAAAATGTTTTGGTAACTAGGGATAATTTTCCCTTAGTAACCAAACTTTTAACAGGTGGTAAAAAAATAAATTCAAAAAAACAAAACTTATTTTTGCTTTAAAAACGTTTTGGTATATATATTTAGGTATACATAAACATTTCTTCACCATTTACAGGTGCTCTTACATTTGATGATATCAGCAAAAATATTATTACTTTTTGCGCTAAAATGTTCAAATAAGAATGAAGTATCACCTGACCAAGTTTCATACATATTGCATTTACGTATCAGAAGTTGTGCTGGGTGGAAAGGGCGAATCAGCCCGCCCCCTCTCCCAGACTTATAGAGCCCTAAAAATCCCAGCCCAAATGATATTAACCGTTTTGTGACTGATATTCCAAATTGTTTGCATACAAACTTGTATTAGGATTTCATGGAGTTTATATGTTATCAAAATGCAAACAAAACATACTCATTTTTCTTATCATTGCCCCCTAAAAATACAAAATATGAAAATGAACCGTTTTCTCAAGCCAGGAATGATTTACTCGATCAAATTAAAGAAGGGGTTTATGAAAATACGCGCTTTTGAAATTTTTAAAAACTCGTTTTTGTCGCTTAAAATTTTGTCCGAGACTCGCGCATTTTGCTAACCTCTGTATATCAGGTCAGTACCCTTAACTTGAAGACGAAAAATAATTTTCCCGTACGGTTTCTTTAGGATATAAAATTGATCATATTTGTTTAATTTGTTGTCAAAGCATCGCCCCAAGCCGTTTTGTAGTTTACTTTAAAAATTTGACTTAGATTCTGGCCATGTGACCTATGACGTCATATTTTCCAAAACATTTTTGTGTCAAATTTTAATTCTCTATAAAATTCTGGGCTATGAATGTAAAAATTGTAGAAAATTGCATTATATACTTCCTAATTTTGATGTTGAAAGCCAATATTCATGGTAATTTGGCATAGATTGTTACCTTAATATCACTGAGTACGGTCAAAGCGGTCGTTAAAGCAGACATTTTTTCTAGTCTAAAATGCAATTCTCCCCCTAATTCTGACCTGAGAACCAATCCTTGTCTCCATAGGGACACGCAAAACTTCTAAATATCTGGTAAATCTCCTTCTATTAAGCGGTCTATCAAATCTTGATGTGATTTCCAGATCATAGCCACCAGTTACCTTTATATGCACGTTTTATCACATCATAACGCACCCCCCGAAATATATAAAATTGCTTTTGTCCCCTATGAACGAAGAAAATAATTTAGACACCATCTATAACGATTTTACCCGTTTTTTGGTTTAAATGGGCAATTTCTTTTGGCGAAATTAGACAAAGACTATGTTCACACATAAAATTATAATTTTTTAAAGACCGAAATGGACATTTGATATCCTGATTATGATTATTCCACACATTCACACAATAGGGATTTTTTTTTAATAATAATCAGTTGGTGCAAAAAAAAATTGAGAAAACATTTTCGAGATAGGTCATGAGAGGACTGGAACGTACTGAAACAAATAGCGGGGCGCATTACCATTAATAAGCGGTGAAAAAGATATTAGCCTTCGACAATTTCGTCTATCAGATAGCCGTTCTAGGCAAAACCTTTGGTACGCTCTTTAGAAGTTCCTCTAATTGATTCAATTCTTCCAGCAAATGAAGCCTTATTAGGCATTGAGCAAAACAATAAAGAGCTCAAGCTCGTCCCCAGCCCCTTTTGTCTTTTTTTCATTTTACTCAGACCTTAAGGGACAAAAGGGGCTGGGGACGAGCTTGTAAAGAGCTTTAATTTCTCCATTAAATTTTATTTAATCATTCAACACAGCATCAATAAATTTACAGTGATATTAAAACAGATTTCACACTAATGGTCAATGATCTTGCAATGGATTGGTTTCTTCGTACCGAAGAAACCAATTCATTGCAAGCTCATTGACCTAACACACTTCTACGCAGATTCATTTTTGTTGAATTTTGTCAATTTTTGTTGATTTAACTCTAACAAAAAAGTTGGTTTTGGAGCGAAATTTTGAAATGGTCCCTAAACAGATGCCAAGTTGGCTGAAAATATTTTGAAAAATCTCTCCTCCACAGTGATGACCGGCTGTTATTTCGAGCCCTGAAATATATAATCTAATAGTCTTGCGTATTGCGCGTGTGTGCGCGTGTGTGTATATTATATAACTCTGAGGTCAATCTAGCGTCTAATTTAGAGCAGCTCCATTACTTCCTTCTAACAATTTAATGCTTCTCTAAAAATGTAGCTAATTCATCTCTTATGTTAATCTTTGCATATATATTTATTGTTTTGTTCTTTAATTGTAGCGGGTTCAGTCATTTGGCTATCAGGTTGTTAACCCTTGACTGAATCCTAAGCAACTAGCATTTATACAAACGCTCGCAAATAAATAAATAAAGCACTGATCCAAAGTTCTTCTCTAACTTCATTATCCTTTCAATATAGCTAGTAGTTATTTTTTATCATCATCATCATCGTCACCCTCGTAATCATCCTCGTCACCAACATTATCGTTGACCTCGCGCTTTCCCCCTGAAAGGTAAAAAGTACTATATGTTAGCTTGTACCACTAGGATAGGGTAGGCTTCTCCCAGATCAAGTTAACCTTTTACCCCAGCATGCTGGTTTTCATTTGACTGACCACATATATGGATGGAAGTCTGAGTTAACTATGGTACCTTTACTAGCTATTGAGTTTGAAAGGCTCCGTAAATGATGGAATTAATAACCACTACACTCATGAATCCCTCAAAACTTTGTGAGAAAAGTTAACTCTTGGGTAAATCTTGTGTTTCTATGGTAACATTGGGATGTTATCTTTGTTACCATGTGTGTTTAAATGGGTAAGACAAACGTTGCAGTTTTATGGACTTTTTTTTGAAAAATTAATGTGAAATTAAGTAAACACAACTTTATTCCCAGGGCTTTTTGCCTTTTTGAAATACGGAAGAACAAATTGCCGTTTTTCCACATTTCGAAAAGGCAATAAGTCCTGGGAACGAGGTTCTACGTAACAGGAAATTTTAGGTAGGTTGAACTTATCATCGTATCAATGAAATGATCAGGTTTAATAAACGCCAGTCATCACTGTGGAGAGACTCAGCCCATTTGATAAAAATATTCTGAACAATCTCTCCTCCACAATGATGGTATTCGTCCAATTGCAACAAAATTTGAGAGTAAGGATTATGTTCTATTATGATTCAATATCATTAATTATTTCACTGGAATGCATAGCAAATTGAAACAATATATTTGTCACATTAACACACTTTAAAACTACAGTTCAGTTGAATTATTTTTACCATTTCACGTTTATTTTTGGGCCAAAAATGTTAAATATGACCAATAACGTAAGGAAAAGTTCAAAATAATTTTTTAAATCAACTATTTTTTATTTTGTAATTGGGCTATGAAATTTATAAATCAATCTAAATATAATGAAAATGTCACTTACATCGGCGGCGAGATCGGCTGTTTCTTCGTCGACGTGGTGATATGTTTCGGCGTCTTGCTGATATGTTTCGGCGTCTTGCTAATATGTTTCGGCGTCTTGCTGATATGTTTCGGCGTCTTGGTGATATGTTTCGGCGTCTTGCTGATATGTTTCGGCGTCTTGCTAATATGTTTCGGCGTCTTGGTGATATGTTTCGGCGTCTTGGTGATATGTTTCGGCGTCTTGGTGATATGTTTCGGCGTCTTGGTGATACGTTTCGGCGTCTTGGTGATACGTTTCGGCGTCTTGGTGATAGGCGGCGCACTCGGCGCCTTATTTGAGGGCGTATTGGACCAGATTTCTACAAAGGATATAATGTATATCAGTGGTCGAAATAAAAGCAAATAATCACTGTGGAGGAGAGATTTTTAACATATATATAGCATCAGGTTAAAAATGCCCAAAAATCACTTCTCCGCAGTGATTATTTATTTGCTCTTACTTCAGTCAAAGTATAATAATAAAAATAATTATATACTCACTATCATTTTTCGTGTTGAAAGCATGTTTATCAACTGTCTATATATCAATTCTTATTTATTAGCTACAGGTAAGAGCATTAAAATGGATATATATACCGTTGTGCCTCGATTAAACGCCCCCTCCTTTTCGTACAAATTTCAATAAGCGTCCCTCTCTAGAAATTTAAAATTAAATAAGCACCCGGGCACTTATTCGAATTCGACCTATTTAAAAATATTTTTTAGTGAAAACGAAAATCCATGTATAGATTTTTTGCTGTTAGATGAGAATTTAGATGATGAAGATGTAGATATTGATTAAGAACAGAAGATACAGTATAATACGAGCATATCATTGTGGTGTTTTTTCTATTTTCCCGAATTTTTTTAAATACCTTAAGTTTTGTTGATTGAATAAGCGCACCCCTCAAATAATCGTAATTATCAGAAACATATTTCGTACTATTTTGTACAGCATGTAATATAAAAAGTATAAAAAAATGTTGTATTATAGTCACAAGAAAAGAGTTTCTTGAGGCAATGGTTTATCCCCGGAAAGGTTAATTACTACTTGGAGAAACAAAATTTCTTGCAAAAGTCAAAGAAGACAATTAATTAGTAGAAACCCACACCACACACACCGTATGATGTTTATTCTACCAATGGAGAGTCCTGTTCGTACGATATCCTTTGCTCAGTATAAAACCACCTTTAGATATGATAAAGAATGGTGGATTTCCATCAGCGGAAAATTTCGCGCGGCATCCAAAAGAAGACATTCCATTGGCAGAAATTGACACCACACGACAATTTCTACCAATAATTCAGTAAGTTTAATGTCCTCAAGGATTCCACATCAGTTCAGCGGTTCTTCCTCCCATCCGACTGTCAACTAAGTTAACTCACCGCTAGAGATACGTGAAAGCATGCTCTAACTTTCCCCAAGCCAGAATATCGATTTCAGCTTCTGCAGCAGGATTTGAACCCCGACCGCACTGGTGAAAACCGAAGGTGCATACCACTACACCATCGCCGCATAGTAAAACGCCGCATAATAAAACGTCCTCCCTCGGAGAATTTTCTATGGGTGACTATTAGCCCCACCAACTCGTTTTGCCCCGAATTACGTCCATCTTTTCTTGAATCCGAATTGTGAATTAATCACCGCTCTAGTGTGCAAAAACTTGTTCAAAGTCCGCAGTAAAGACATTGTTCTAGCGTCTTTATTGCATAATTCGAACAAGTTTTTACCCAATAGGGCCTATACATCTTAATCGTTACCAAATATGAGGCGGTATACAATATCAAAACAAGCTCCAGCAAGTCACGTATTATGCGCATTTTTACAACTAACCGATATGACAAGATTGGCATGCTCCTTATCTAATAAAAAGGCATAAAAGGGCACTCATTTTGATAAATTATTTTCTGTTATTTAAATATTCTATAATAAATAAATAAATAAATTCTATAATAAATAAATAAATAAATAAATAAATACATTGGGGGTACTAATTATCGCGGGTATATATTTTCGCGGGTAATTTGTTTACATTTTGCGAGTATTTATTTTCGCGAATGAGCCATTTTCAGATATTCCGCTCTTGCAATGCCACAATTTAGAGAAATGAAATTGAAACTCTTGAAATAAACAGGAAGAGTTGCGTTCTCTGTTTGGAAATACTTCATTTTTTTTCAGGTTACTTCATTTTTCACCCAAAGTACAATTCCACAAAGAAATCAAACTAAACTTGTCCTCGTGCTGAAGACGACTTTTAATCGACCTTTATAGGTTGCATACCAAGCTTTTCCCCAGCCAATTTTGACCGAGAAAAATAAAAAAGGGACTGGGGACGAGCTTGGTTGCATATGGCATTCCTAAGTGTTTCCATTGTTATTATTAAAACCATTTTGCGCGTATTTATTTTCATAAATGACCATTATTTATTTATTTCTCAGGTATTTATTTTGCGAATGAGCCTATTATGAAATAATATTTCGTGGGTATTTAAAATCGCAAAAATAGTGAAAAATCGCAGAAATATATACCCGCGAAAATTAATACCCCTAAGTCATACTAACTGGTATTTCAACTAATTACTTAATTATCCATAAGTTACTCTAAACGCAATTCACAGCCTGTGTATACTGCAGTATATGCTAGCAAATGATACGTTTTATTATTCACCGTTTTTGTGTCTTTTGTTGGTATCCGTCGATATCCTATTGTTTGTTTACATTTATAACCTGTTGGTACAATCTTGTTTTTATTCGAATCACATACAAGGGCACGATAAATCCGATTTGCATTCTTTCGTAATACTGTCTTAGTTTTACATGGATGTTGAGATTGAGAATCATTTGGCGCATTGGTTTTCAAAGATCTGCGAACTTTCAAGGACACATATTCAGCAGGTTTTTGTTCAGTGTTGATACTAAACACAATGGTAAGTATTGCCAACAAACATAGATAATCCTAAAATGTAAAGTTGAATATTTTGTTCAAAGAAGAAGGTTTTAACTTTATGACGATTGTGGACTGTTGATGATAGAATCTTTCCTGTTCTTGCCCAATTTACACGGCGGATAAAACAGTAAAACCGAAGAACGATATGATAAAATTTTATCCATCATTCGATGCAAACTATCCTTTTTAATTATCAGATCTTGTCTTATGTGTGTAAGAGGCAGCCTACAGCGATAAACGTACGGACACAATAGAGGATTTTGAAATCGCTTGTAATGATTGATGCAAGAGTTGTTAACTAATAATTTTATTTTATTTTAATTAAGTTTATTATAATGCAACAACTAAAGAAGAGTCTGTTTTTTCTTCTGGTTGTTGCAATATAATTAATTACTGAGTTGCTTTATAGTCCAGTTGACAACAGGTTTTCAGACAGACAGCCTTCTTTAGTTCAACCATCAATACCGCAGTGTTTTCATTCCTTTTGTTTTTACCTTTTTGCTTTCCTTCCACTTTACTACTCTATTGTTTTTACTACTCTATTGTTTTTTACTCAATATTTTAGACTGATTTTTTTATTTTTTAGAAATGTAAATTTAATAATTGATTTTTTTGTAATAACGTAATTAGGGAGTGTAATTTCTAATAAATCGGAAAATTCCAAGAAAACGGGTTAGTCACATGACCAAACTTAGCAGAATTATTTATTTTGTGATTTTAAGTAACATAAGCATTACTTTGATTAACATAAATTATGGTAAAATATTGATATGGATTTTTTATATAAGACCTCCCGCATTAAAATAGGCAGTTTCAGATTATGGTCCCATATCTTTTGATCTACTTGAGATGTGATGATCAAATTTGGTCAGTATGTGTCAAAGAGATTTATACTAAAACTAAGCAAGTTTCAATATCATTGCTGTAGTGGTTCGGAAGTTATTATAAAAAATGTAATATAAAGGGGGGAAGGGGCAATAAAAAAATATTTTAGAATTTACTTCGAAGATCACTTCCAGTAGGGCTATAATAATAGGTTGTTTTAGCATTAGTGTAAAGCAAATCAAATAGACCGATTCCTAGTGTGCGATGGCATGCTCAAAGTCCGCACTAAAGACGCTAAAACAACGTTGAAAACGTTTATCTAGCAACGCTATTCTAGCGTCTTTACTGTGAACTTTGAACAGGTTTTTGACCACTGAGTGCAGCTTGCTGAAAACATTCCCGGTTATTTGTGTATAAGGCCGTCTATAGTCATACATGGCGATAGCTACATAGCATTATCCAACTGGTAAATTCCGGTACGGCTTTATTACGTTCCGATTTCTCGTTTATCCCCGATTTTATCATATAGCCGGGAGAGCTCCTTGAGAAACGTATGCGTTCAGTCTGGGCAATACACAAGCTATATATGTGTTATCTGGGATCATATTTTGTAACTAATTGGATCTAAACTAGACTAAAACAAAAACTTACCATGTTCTAATGCCTTGATGTGTTGTATTCCTTTATTGTCACAATTTCTTGTTATTAAAAGCCCTAGTCTGAAATCAATGGCACATATGTTGTTTATTATGAACAAAATTAAGTTTGACGTCATAATCAAATCTAAAAAATAACATTTATTTTTTCGAAGAAAGAATAAAAATTAGTTACCCTAGAAGTTTCACAGATAAATATTAACAAACAGCACAGTATTACAGTTTTAAGCAAAATCATTAATTAATTTATTTATATCAATATTACATTTGTTATTGAAGTATTCTTACAAACATCAAGCATTTGCTTTGCTAGCACTACAAAACGTGGAAGAAAAAAGGTCAGCAAAACAATAATGAAATCGCCAATAAAAAAAGCATTAATAATGCGTAATAAAGGTTCATGGTACCAACAATCTAATACAATTCCACAAGAACTGCAACACCCTGAAAATTTAGGCGAAGCCACACCTCTATCATTAACAACATCACCCCCATTATCCGCTAGTCACAAAAAGATATATTCGTGGAGAACAAAAGTTGATTCTGAAGAAGATGAACCAATGGCGAGTGATGGTTATGAAAGTGACTATGAAGACAAGACTTCTAATTGTTACTGGGTTA
>JAULBZ010002531.1:0-18578 GCA_032360805.1 Neoturris breviconis | reverse complement strand
TGCAGTTCGTCTTGCTAATCGAAATTTAAGTCTTTTTACCTAATTTGAAATTCGGAATTTTTGCACAAATTTCACCTCGTCCACAGTATATTTGGCCAGGATTGTACCCGAGCAGGAAAATCTTCACTTTACCACTTCTTTAATTCCTACAAAGATAAACTTCTTTTCAATCATGGGCCAATAAAAAAGAAAAAACTTTCAATTTCAAATCAGCAGCTTCCTGGCTAAACACCACGACGGAAAAACGGGGCAGTGCTGACTTGAAATTGAAAAAAAAAAAAAAAAGGTAAATGGAAAAAAGTACTTACTGGCAACAAAAGTTGCTTATAGCCAGTTTATATCTGTGCTTTTCTACCAAAAGTGAAAGTTCAATTCAAACTTCCTTCACCAGATAGCTCCAAACTCTCTTCTCTTCTTTTCGCAGAAAAACTGAAGTAAAGGCGCGTTGTATTGCTTAGAACTTAGAACGGAATGACGGTAACAAACAAAACGCTACTAAGTTTTAGTATGTATTTTGGAGCCAACTCGATCAGAATCAATGTCTCGAATTCACCAAAATTCACTTACTGGTATCAGGTTTTAACACGGTGCTGCATAAGCTGGATGGGCGTGATTCGTTGCAAGAATTCGTTGCGGAAGGAAAGACAGAAAGAGACAGGATCGGTAAACCAAACAATCTCTGTATTTAGCAAGATTGAACCATTGTAAATTGTTCCAGCTTGAAATAAAGCTTACTACTACTGCTACTGTAAGGACTTTGCAATTTTCTGGTCTATAATACTTGCCTAAGGCTCTCTTTAGAAAATTTATCCTGACAGATAGCGGTTACAGCATTTGAGAGTTTATCGTTTTTTGCTTTGCTTTTGTCATTAATTTGAAACTGTTGTGCTACAAAATCCGGAGGATCCTCGTCATTTTCAGATTGTTTAGCAGAAATAGGATCTTCTCCATTCCCGCCAGCCAACCTCGTTCACAGAGCTTCTTGCCTTTTCGAAATATGCTTCGCTGCTCTTCTGTGTTTCGAAAAGGCAAGAAGCCCTGGGAACGAGGTTGCCTGCCAGCATCTATGGTGCCAGGGTATTCAGAGCCAGGGGTGCTTTGACTTAATTTTGATTGTATGTGAGCTCTCATTTGTTGCCCGAAGTCATTTAAAGTTTCTTTGAGGCTCAAACTGTTAAAATATTCCTGTTGTTAATTAATCATAATGAACTGCATGAATTCATTCTCCTGATGTAATGGCTATGCTTCCTTCATGTCTACCCTGTCGTCTATTTGGGTAAAAAATAAAAATAATTAAAGTGATCTTATGTCCCTTTTTATCGGGACGTTTGCCTTCCAAACGTTCATCTGTGTAATTTCTGTCATGCACACACGTATACACCCTAACCGGAAGCTCTGCGAAGGAGAATAAAATTTGATTCGCTGCCTGTTCCTGCTTTTCGTGTCAACTTTTTTCTGTAACAGAGAGAGAACAAGAACAGAAAGTGTTGCCAAAGGACGTGTTTGTAAACAAACAAAATGCGGTGGAGTGCCTAAAAATAATAATAAATTCATGCTGGTATGAGTTCATATAGGAATCTCCATGTAAACAGCAAAAGTAAATATTATTTACAATTTTCATCGTAGCTAGTGTGTGTGAAATAAACTATTTGTTATTAAAATGACTGAACTTTCTTCTTGCTCGTCCTATGAGCACTACACGGTGAACACAAACATGTTTAAAGTTGTTAGTAAAGACGCTAGAACTGTTTTCAAAACGTTGTTTTAGCTTCTTTAATGCGGGCTTTTAAAAGGTTTTTGCCCACCAGATAACGTCTTCTAAAAACCAAATAGTTTGTGAGACATAGTTCAGAGTTTACCAAAACATCAGAAGTACTTGTAACCATGGTTACACTTTTAATCATGGGTAGTTAAAACAAACATCTCGGTTGGCAAAATAATAAGCAGAATAAAAAAGAGAAAAGTTCGTATTATTTGATTCTGTCAAAAATACATGAAATATTAAAAACATGAAAATTTCGTATATATAAAAATCTACTAAGGTAAAGAAATAAATAAGCCCAAATGTGTAAGACAATCATAAAAATCATCAACACAACGGAGAAGTATTCAACAGAGAAACCCATCAATTTTAAGTAGCACAAAACACTTTTCTTCGTGAATACTTAACTTGCAGCTAAAACGTATGACCTTAATAACAACAACAATATGATCACGTGACGTCCATTAAATGTGGGTAGTATTGAGGTCAGTCGCCAATTAGACGTCTCTTCAATCTAATTAGACGTCGTAAGCCGATGCCCACTGAGCAAAAACTTGTTCAAAGTCCGCAGTAAAGATGCTAGAACAACTAGTGTCTTTACTGAGGACTTCGAACATGTTTTTGCCAACCGGGTAGAAATCTGAGTGGAAATCAAATGAGTGGGCGCACCATAATCAATAATCAAGTATATATATATAAGTATATATCAAGTATATATACTACAAAGTGCAGCAAGCGTACAATAAGGAAGTATATAAATATTACAAATACGCATGAAATACGACATAAAAAACAAGAGACAATAATTCAACGTTGTCAGTCGACATTTCGACATTCAGGGCTTAATTCAGCTCAGCAACTTCGAACAGAATAACAATGGGTGAAAGATTTATCTTTGCTTGTAACGAAACAAAATTGTTATTTAGCATAAGTTACCACGGTTTATAAATAATAGAAAGCGGCTAAATTTCTAAACAAACAGAAAATCATGTTCGTGTATATTGCTACACGAAGCAGACCTATTTCCACTAGGTGAATTCTAAATGAAGCCATTACATTGGTTGAAGAGCAAATGTGGAGGAGTGATTTTTTTCAGCATAGCTTCAGGTTACAAAACTATGCTCAAAATTCCCTCCTTTACAGTGATCGTTTACTCTTGATTACTGCATGGGTTACATTATTACATGGTTTACAAATCTGCGTAGCAAAATACATAGGTGAAGAAGATTCAATCATCGATATTCTCAGTGGGCAAAAACCTCTCCAAAATCAATCGAATGACGTTATTCAAAGTCCGTCGAATGACGTTGTTCTAGCGTCTATACTGCTGACCTTGAACAAGATTTGGCTTGTATGTCAATATAAACCTCAGAATAACTATGGGACATCAACTGTGGAGGAGTGAAATATCTGACGGTTATTTTGAAGCTTAGCAAATAAATTACAACAAGTAAAAATAGATAATACAACAATCGCCTTCGTTTTTTTTGTAGGATATTCCAGAATAACATTGTGATTTTTGTTCCCTGTATAGTAAATAATCTATATGTCCCAGATATGTACAAATTACACTTGATTGTTCGCTACAGGTGTCGGGTGATTTTTTTCACTTAATTTCGCACGTCGATAATTTTCGTAATGAATAGCTTTGGAAACTTCAATCATATCTTCCATGTGGGTTCTAAAAACAAGACAAATGTTTCATCAATACTAAATACGCACTGCAAATGAGGGTGAGCATAGCTTCAGATTTGGTATACTGAGGCTATGCTGGAAAATTTCTCCTCCGCAGTGATTATTTTCTTTTATAACAAGTTGGTACAACATCCCAGTGTGCGCAAACTTGTTCAAAGTCAACAGTAAAATCGTTAAAACAACGTTGAAAACATTGTGCTAGCATCTTTACTGCGGACTTTGAACAAGTTTTTGCACACTGGAATTCATATTAAATAATGTTGCTTCTTCAAGCGTTAAAATAATTTCCGGTCACCACTGTGGAGGAGAGATTTTTCGGAATATTTTTAGTGGGTAGTTATTTTTACCCCTGTTTTTTGAAGGAGAGTAGTGTACTTCATTAGTCTGCCTTATTACCACCAGTCTAATTAATAAGTAGAAACGCATCCTTTTTGAACTGATGTAGGTTTTGAACAAATGATGGTCAATAATTGAGAGCTCAGTTTGTGCAAACTATAGTTTAGCCTAGTACTACTACTACTTCATAGATCGTTAGCCTAGTATTACTACACTCTTCTTCATAGATCGTTGATATTTATTCTACCGGATATAGTCATCAAAAATCCTTGCGGTGGAAATTTGTCATCTTATTCAAATATTGTATTGAGATAACAAGAGCCATTGTTTTATATACTGTGTTTACTTTAGTGCTGTTTGACGTACTCGTATGTGTTTACAACAATAGATCAAATAGCCTGCGCAAGGTCAGAGGTTTCCGCTTTTATCAATATATGCTTTTGATTTCCAACATTCTTTCTACTAGAAAACTACCTTTAATTCCACTTTAAACATTACATCTCACAATAATCTAAAACATAGCCATAATCATACTATACCAATACCATAACGGTACCATACTGTAACTATACATTACCATATCCTAGTCATACCCGAACCATACCATAGCCATATCATATTCATTCACAAACCATAATCATAAACTAGAATCATAAACCATAAACCCTAAACCACAACAATAAACTACCACAATAAACCATAACCATAAACTACCACTATTAACCATACCCATAAACCACAACCATAAATCATAACCACAAACTACAACCATAAACCGTAAACCATAAAGCACAACGATATAAACCATAAACCACAACCATAAACCACAACCATAAACCATGACCATAAACCATAACCATGAACCGTGACCATAAACCACAACCAGGAAATGAACTATGAACCATAACCACAAACCACAACAATAAACAACCACCATAAACCGTTACCATCAACCATGAGCCATGACCATCAACCATAACCACAAACCATAAACCATAATCACAAACCATAATCGTAAACTGTATATCATAAACCGCAACCATAAGCCAAAACCATAAACCACAACCATAAACAACAGCCATAAACAACAACAAAAACCATTAACTGTAACCGTAACCATAAATCATAACCATAACCATGACCATAGCCAAGACCCATGACCATAAACCGCAACAATAAAATGAACCATAACCATAAACCATATCATACACCAACCATAATACATTTACAATAAACCAAAACTATAAATCATAACCATAAACCATAACCATAAACTATAAACCATAAGCGTAACCATAAACCATAAGCATAACTATAAACCATAAACAATATCCTTAAACCATAAACCATAACATTGAACTAAGACCTTAAACCATAAGCAAGAACATAGCCATAACCAGAAACCATAACCTGAAACATTTACCATATGTATGACCATACCATAACCATATGACTTCAAACTTTTCATGATGCCACAAACCATACCATAAACACAAATCATACCATAAACCTATAAACCACACTATAACTATAACCATACCAAAACAAGCGAAATACCCACTGGTTCCGTGACGTTTTCTTGCGTAAATACGACCACGATTTCCAATCTATTTGGGTTTCATACCAGGTAAGAAAAAGTCGAGAAAATAGTTGGAAGATACGATGGTATTTCAAACACCTGTGGGACTATGCTATATACATACATACTATATACATGCATACTATATACATACATACTATATACATACATATACTATACTATATACATATACATACTTAAGGTGGATTTACACTAGGTGAAAAATTATTATGTAGCGCAAACCAAGTACGTAAACATGAACATTCGCCTAGTGGAAATCAATAAGGTCCAGCCATTTCTAAGCTATAAAATGTATCTAGCGCATTTTTACAAGATGAAGAAGCGAACATAGATATTATATAAATGTTACCTGATTAATAAATCTCGAAGTTGTGGAAATTCACAATGAGCACGATTTTCAACTACAAAGAGAAATAAATTTTACAGTGAACTATTATTGTTATTATTACTACTTTGTTATGAATGGATACTATAAAGTCTAACTCCTATGTTGACATTTATACCCATAAAAAATAAACTAAAGACAAATTAAAGGTACGATATTGAAAGTAGCCTACTAAACCCAGCGAAAGTTAAATCTAAGCACATAAACATGATTTGCATACACACATTATATGTCAGTGTTTGAAATAATGTATTTATGTCTTTATTAAGTTGATAAAGTTTCAGATCAAATAAACAATTGGAACACCTGTATCAAGACATAATTACATTAAATCCTGTGAAAGAGCAGTGAAATTTCATAGCATAGCCTGAATAAACGCTCAAATGTCACTCCTCCACAGTGGATATAAATTGGATACACACATTATATATACTTCATATGTATAAACTAAATAATAATAACATAATTTAATTAAAGCTTTATAAAATATATTATAATTGTGCTGGATAGGAATTGGATACACACATTATGCATAATAGCATTATGAAATATACACTAAATAGCATAACTTAGTTTTATAAAATATATTACTCTGATGTTATGTTCAGTGGGACTATTACAGATAAGTATATTAAACATAATAATAACATAGGAATAAAAATATGGTATGCAGTAATAAAATATTGCAAAGTAAAGGTGGTTGTCATCATCTGTTAAAAAGAAATAAAGAATAATGAAATAGAAGATTACATATTATCATAAAAACAATATTCTTTTATTAAAAAACTCTTCCTCTGTTGAATTATGTATTGTCATTATATTTTTAATTTGAATTGGAATTAATTAAAAAAATTATAAAATCAACATACAATTTATTATTTTATTAAAAATATCTTCCTCTGTTAAATTGTGTAATTGTCATTATATTACCAACTTGTATTGGGAGTACTCTTAGTAGTAACAAACTAAGTGGATATAACATTAACAGTTATTTCAAAATTGAAAGAAGCTTCCCAAAATCAAAATGGAGACTTCATTTCGTGAAATTTTAAAATTATTTTCATAAAAAATATCACTTATCATCTCAAAAAATTGTGGAGAGAGCTTCCCCAAAATACAAACAAATGGCTGCCAAAAAAGTCAAAGTCTTATAGAAAAGTTAAATTTAAAAAAAAATTAAGTCCATGTAATTCTGGTCCGACCCTAATCAGTGAAAGAAATTCAAAAATCATGAAAAAATCAAAAAATACATTTTGGTGAATATAAATCAAATTTGCAAAAAAATTTGGAGTCTCCACTTTTGAAAAAAAAAAACTTTTTAAGCGATACTCGGTTCCAAACTGACGAAATTGAAAAAGATGCGGCCAGCGGTCTCGTAATTTTGCCTAGAATGCCATAACCAAATTTTGATCCATTGGCCCGAAAACTCGATTTAAACTCTTTTTGCCTCGTAACTCGTACCAAGTGGACAGATTCAAAATATTTTTGGTAAGCCCTTCTAAAATATCACCACGAATGCTGGTACCAAATTTCAAGATGGTAGCACTTGGAGAACATGGTCTATTAAAAAGAAAAGTTGGACACCAACGCTGCAAAGTCATAGCTTTGCTTGGTGGGCTAAAAATTACCAACTTGTCGTTTGATATATAATAAAATAATTTACATGTAACCAATACCTTGTATATATAATTTACATATCCTGCAGGGACAGTTTGTAGGGATCCGTTTATTTCCCCACTAAATAATTCTAAAGGGGTAACACTTGTAAGTGTGTTAGGTACCATATCCCAGACTTTGGAAATTCAAAATCAGTTTGTGAGCACAGTGTTGGCCCTTCATAACTCTAGGTAAACAGTCATATTTAGATTTGCATAACTATACTAATGATGGAATATTACGATGATGTATGCTAACCGAACCAACTTTTGGTAATAGTTCTGTAAATGATATGGTGTCCCTATATACAACCCTTAATGCTCTTTCATAAAGAATATTTATCTTGTTATTTATTCTGGACAATGAAACGTCGTCCATGTTAGTGGCAAGTCTTTGTTTATAAAACGGCAGGAATTTAGTAATTTTACATAATGCAGTGAGTTTACAGTCAGCTTTCTTGCACAGAGAGGACATGAGTTTCAAGTCTAGGTCAATTTACACTTAGTAATATACCTAATAGTTTGGCATTTACACACAGCTATTTCTTCATTAATTAGAAATAAATTATTTATGTAAATGTTGAATAGAAGCTGTCCAAGAACAGATCCTTGTGGATCACCTTGTAATAATTCTGACCATGAACTAAAAGATGCATTTATATTTACCCTATGGTAACAGTATGGTTATGGTAATGGTGTGGTTATCGGTACGGTATGGTTATGGTTACCATATGGTTATGGCAAACAGTGTGGTTACGGTTATGGTCATGCATGGTATGGTTACAGTATGGTTGTGATTATGGTATGAGATGGTTATGGTATGGTTAGGGTATGATATTGTTATAGTATAGTATCAGTATGGTTAGGGATATTGTATGGTTTTGGTTATGGTATGGTTATGATATGGTTATGTTTATGATATTGTAACAGTATGATTAGCGTTATGGTATGGTTACGATACGGTATGGCTATGGCATAGTTATGGTTAAGGCATGGTTATATTATGGTATGATTATGGTAGCAGTATGGTTATGATTTTGGTATGGTTATGGTAATTGTATTGGTATGGTAGCAATATTGTAATGGTTATGGTATGGTTATGGTTATGGCGTGGTTACGGTATGGTTATGGTATAATTAGTGTGCTTATAGTATGGTTACAGTATGGTTACAGTATGGTTACAGTACAGTTACGATTACGGTGTGGTTATGGTCATGATTATGGTTATGAACATGGTTATGGTTAAAATGTGGTATGGTTAGGGATACGGTTGTAGTATGTGTATGGTTATGACATAGTTATATTATAGGTTATAGTTTAATGATGTGATTTAGATTTTATAGGCTTTATAGGTTTAGCCGCTCGTGGCAGTTGCACCCTGTGAAATTTAAATCATAATCATAGTGACATCTTGATTGCTATCAATGGTTCTTTGAAAATCTTACTTTCCCATTGTTAGTTTAACTTCATACTTGGTCACTGAGAAATTTGAAAGTGTAATGGCAGCCATATGATGACATCATAGTAACACTATAGTGATTTTCTGATAATCCTACTTGGTTGAGGGCCTATGCCAAGTTACAATTGCTACAGCTTTTTTAAAACGAAGAGAAACGTTATCAACAAGCTGTTCTGCTTCCTCCACATCAGACTGTGTGCCGACGACAGGGGAGGTGAGGGACGACAGGGGAGGTTAGCTTATTTAGGGAGGTGCTTACCTAAGAAAAGTCGCTTATTCGCTTATATACATTTGCTGTCCTCATGCTCTCTGTTTACAAGAAGCCTGACAAATGATTTGATGAAACATTTAGTATGATTTTCGTGCTAGTTACACACACTTAGTCTGTCCATTTTCTAAAAAGTGGAAATTGGTAAAGCCCCAGGGCTTCTTGTTTTTATTGTTTGATTCACTATCATATGTAAGATTGTGCTACAAATATTTGATAGTCCATCCATGTTTTTGTCATTTTTCATAAATTAAGCTCCAGTTAATTGTCAAAGAAAATAAAACAACTAAATCGAGCTTGAATACAGAGGGGATGAAAACGAAGTAAATATACCTTCAATAACGCCCCATTTCGTTTTTCTTCCCAAAACATTCTTACTACCAACACTAACATATCTATCACTACCAACCACCGCAAATGGAAGTTGTTCCTAAATGGAAATGAAATAATTGTATTTCAATTATCTGGATCATAGACACCAGAAACTGCAGATTTCTAATGCAAAGGATAAGATCTGATATATACTGAGAATGCAGATACAGATACAGTAGATTAGGTCTGAACTACAAATAAAATGGCCATATTATCCTATTGGCACATTGCCACAAAAGAACAAAAGAAACGTCTTTTCAGCATTGGTATAACATCGCATAACCAACAGATAATGTACTGTTCTATAAAAACTATCAGCAGTTTCAAAGAACCTTGAATTTACCTTCTACAGGTAGATTTGCAGAAATGTTGATTTCCACAAGGCGAAAAATTTGCGGCGAAAACCAATAAGAAATTTTATAAGTAGAAATTGATGTCACACATTGTCAATTTCTGTCAAAATGGAAGGTCTTCTTTTGGCTTAGTATGTACCTTGACTTTGGTATTAAATTTGATTTCTTCATCAATTAAATTAGAGTGCATGGTGGGATATATATTCAAGTTATTCAGTTGAATATCCTCTCGAATCTAAAACATAAAATACATCAATGATTGGTCTATACAATGTCTACAAACAATTCACACTATTTCAAGCAATTCGTATACAGAAAATAATTTATATACAATGTTTCGGGTCAAATAAACAATTGGAACACCATTATCAAAGTAAAATTATGTCAAGTCACTGTGGAGGAGAGTAGCAACATTTCATATCAAGTATAAACACCACAATTTTATTAGGATTCCACGTCCTTATTAAGTTGATAAAGTTTCAGGTCTAGTAAACAATTGGAACACCATATATTGCCTGAAGCAATGCTCAAAAGTCACTCCTCAACAGTGGATATAAATTGGATTGGATACACACATTATATATACTTCATAGCATTATGTACAAACTAAATAATAAAATTTGATTAAAGCTTATAAAATATATTATTGTGCTGGATATGAATTGGATACACACATTATACATCATAGCATTACAATGTATACACTAAAAAATAATTTAGTTTTATAAAATATACTATATTCTATGGGACCATTGAAGATAAGTATATTGTTCTATAGGACCATTAAAGATAAGTATATTAAACATGGTAATTACAGTTTAACATATATGAATAAAAACATGGTATCTATTAGCAGTAATAAAATATTGTAAAGTAAAGGGGTTGCCATCATCTGTTATTAAAATTAAAAAGAAATAAAGACTAATGAAAGAGAAGATTACATATTCATTAAAACAAGTAATTCTTTTACCAAAAATCTTGTTCTGTTGAATTGTGTATTGTCACTATATTTCTAATTTGAATTGAAAGTAATAAATAATGTTATAATAATTTATACTCATGATAGCAATTCAATGTTTTATGGCCCTAAAGTGAATACACAAAAATATTTATTTCAAAATGGAGACTTCAATTCTTAAAATTTATCATCTAAAAAAATTGAGGAAGAAGCTTCTCCAACATACAAAATGTCTGCCAAAAAAGGTTCATGGTCTCATAGTCTCATGGAAATTAACATGTCAAAAACCACTTCTCCCCTTATTATTTCGGTGTGTTATCAGGTAAATGTGGTCAAAACCTCATAGAATTCAAATTCTCAAAAAAAAATTGGCAAGCCCTTCTAAAAAATCGCTACGAATGCTGGTATCAAATTTCTTATGCTAGCACTTCGGAAATATGGTGTATTAAGAAATGGATGATATTCACGATTAAAGTCACATAAATTGATTGTGGCCAAATCCATATAAAATAGTGAAAAAGGTTTCAAATAATTTCCAAACGTTTCATGACAGGTGATTGTAGTCAAAGTCTGAAATAAAATTATAAAAAAATTCAAATGTGACTGTGGTTAAAGTCTCATAGCATGATCAAAAATTTCAACTATATAACTTTGCTCAATATTTGGGTGAATGTGATCAAATCCTTATAAGTGCCAATCCATTTTTTTACCGATACTCTCTCCCAAATCAACAAAATATTTGCGCTAGCACTATTTAAATTTTGCCTAAAATGCCAATATCAAATTTAATGTTACCATGCCTTCTCGGTCCACTGGACCAAAAGTGCAATTTGGACCCTTTTTGCCCTAAACTCGGATCCGAGTGGATGAAATCAAAACATATTTGGTGCGTCCTTACGAAATAATGCCTTGAATGGTGGCACCAAATTTTAAAACTAGTGATAGTAAAAGCCCACCCAAAAGTCTAAAAGTCCCTCCTCCACAGAGATTTGTTCTTAAAATTCAAACACTGATTAAATAGCATACTCTTTTTTTAAATGCTTCTCTCTCTTCTAACGTAAGTGTATCAGCTTTTGCAATAACCGGTATCACATTAACACATTTGTCTAAGTGTTTCATTACCAATATATCTAATGGCTTTAATCTAAAATGTAGAGAAAATCGAAATACTAAGGATCAAAATCCCAGTGGGCAAAAATATGTTCAAAGTTTGCATTAAAGACGCGCGAACGTTGAAAATCTTTACTGTGAACTTTGAACAAATTTTTGCCCACTGGGATAACCATTAGTCAACATATTTCTTGGACTTTTCTACAACAACATCGTATGTTCATTTTTACGGAAACTTTAATCGCTGAATACAAATGAAATTAAGAACATTGTTTATGAATGTATCTTTTGGGGATTATGTATTATTGAAAAAGCTTTAACGTGCTTCAGCGAACGGACAGTAGATGAGTGTTTATATATACAGTTCTCAAAGCACAAAGTTGTACTAAAAAACACTTCACCACAGGTGATATCCAACATTATATTGAGGTTTGCTTAAGTGGTCAAAAAAGAGTAAATAATCACTGTGAAGGAGTCATTAGGCATATCTTCGCTACAGTTATTATTCACTTTTTTCATAAAACACTCATTCTTGAAGTTTCGTTTTCTATCAAAATTTTCAATTAAAACACACAATCTTTACTTAATTTTTCGATTTCTAAATTTTAGGTATGCGTTTACTAATAGACAAATATAAATAATCAATATTTTATAAAATCGTTCTCTTTTACATCTTTGAGATAAAATATATTTTCGCATATTCACCATCAGTAACCTTAAATGAGTTTTTGCTCATTGCTGTTGATGTATTTTCGTGATATCACGCAAGGGATTAGATGTATAATGAACGTTTATTAGAGGGTGGTTTAAAAAGAATGGAGGACATAGGGGAAAGGGAGTTTATAAACAGATGATTTATGGAATACAAAATTTTGTATTTACCTGTGACCAGTTGGTGCAATAAAATATAGACAGCAATGCACTCGATTATCTGGTATTCTCATTCGTCTGTTGATACTGAGCTCTTCTTGCAGATAAATGTCATATTGACGATTGATGTATCCTAGCACAGGCTCCCAACTGTAAAAAAATCAAACGTAAAAATTGTAAAGCTCTACCAATTATTAAAAGAACAACAACACTGATCAAAACAAGAGCAAATAATCAATGTGGAGGAGTGATCAAAAATCTCTCAAAAGATTTCTCCTCCATTGTGACTGTTTGCTGTTATTTCGACTACTGCAAATAGTATCCCTCAGCTTACCAATTTTTGTTATTGATTTGGTCTCCAAAACCAGGAGTATCAGTGACAGTGAGTTTTAGGTTGACACCTTTCTCTTCCAACACTAAACAAAAATAAGAGGATATGTATAAATCATGTTAAGAAAGAACTACAACTGTTTCCATGATTGTTTATCTTTTTTGAGCAAGTAAGAGATAAAACAGTGGTCAAAATAAGAGCAAATAATCTTATTTCAATTACTACTTACCGTGAGTAACACTTTTGATTTCTACTGTTTTTGGTATAATAGAATTTTCGGTTGTACAACTTGTTCTTGCAGCTCGTGTTTTGAATAAAGTGTTGATCAGAGTTGATTTCCCAAGACCAGATGATCCTAATAAAAATATCAAATGTCCTATAAACATTTTAAACCCAATGTTCCTACAACCTAATTTCCTCAATAAACCAACTAAGTCTATGTCATTATAATTGTTCTATACCTAATACTTTGTAACTTATGACAATTTACTACTATATACTGTAGAACACAAGTAAAATTGGTTCCATTAAAATAGCTGTCAGTCATCACTGTAAGAGAGTTTTTCAAAATATTTTCTGCCAATTATCTTGAAAAATCTCTCCTCCACAGTGATGACTGGCAATTATTTTAACCCCTGCAATGTTCATGTCTTAGTGCTGAACAATGATTTTATTCATTTTATACTCTTCTGTACAAACCAATTAATAAAGGTCTTCCACCCAAGCCTCAAAACGATTGTCGGACATCATCTATGGAGGAGAATTTTTTTAGTACAGTTTTCAAGTATAAATCTGAAACTATAATCAAAAATACTCCTCTACAGGCGATGTCTGACAGTTATTTCGACATTTGCTTTACCTACAACCATTATGTTAAATTCATATCCTCTCTTCAGCGAATTTAACCTCAGTTGTTCTTGAATCGAATCAAAACCAACATATCCATCAACCTGCGTTTTTAACTTTGTACCCCATTGCGTTGTCATTGACATTGTTTCCAACATGATATTCAAAAAATTTGTATAAGATAGCATGCCTACGATGACAGTATTGTGCATAAGTAAAAGAGATAAATACAAGCCTGTCGAAATTGCTGAAAATAACTGATACTAAGCAATTATTGTGCGGAGTAAATATTCACTGGGAAGTTTTTTAGCCTGAAGCTATGCTAATAAATCACTTATCCAAAGTGATTATTTGCTAATATGAAAAAAATACTTATAGCAATGGCTAAACTTACCCTAAAAAATTGCCTGTTTATAGTAATTCACCTATTTACAGTGACATCCTTGTTACACAAACTTTAAAAGTCACTTACCAACTATTTCTAATGTGAAGGAATGTTAGAATATAGGCCCGAATGCTGTACTACTTCAATAAATGCCTGGAGCTTCTATTTAATTTTTGAGATGTCACTAGAATTGTTCTAGACCTAATGTTTTGTAACATATGACAATTTAGTACTATATACTGTAGAACACAAGTAAAATAGGACAATTTAGTACTATATACTGTAGAACACAAGTAAAATAGGTTTACGTGACAGGTGTCAGGGGGTTTAATTCGAGGGAGGCATTTATTTCAACATTTAGATCAAAGACATTTCATTTCATTGAACAGACATTAACACATCAATAAAATCATCTTCATCATCTCTTTTATCCAGAAACAAACGATCACCAATGCCAAGGCCCAAAACCGTTATGTTTTTAAATGGATTAGACATTGACAAAAAGCTGCGAGTTTAATACATGTAAAATATTGTATCCTGAGAATTTGTGAGGTATTAATTCGAAGGTACTTTCCTTAAATTCATTCGAGGGAGTCATTTATAACAAAACTCATAAGAAAGGGAGGCGTCTAGTTGAGGGAGGGCGTTTGAAGTAATACGGAATGATGATGATGCAAGATCTATTTGAAATCTAGTTGAAATAACAGTTCCTTGCACACAAAGTTTTTAACTGCTCACCTTTCTCAGCTCTGGCTTCAGCTTTTTTGTTCACACTCTCTTTTTCTGTTTCGCTGAAATTTGGTCCCATCAGCTGCACCGCTAGAGTTGTAATAGTTGCAACATCCACACGACCTGTTTCTTCGACATCAGCAAATTTGAAAACTTTGAGCAAAGCTAGAATACAAATAAATATTGGATAATAAAACAAAATCAAAGGTACAGTACTTAAAGTAGCCTGCCAAACTGAGTGAAAATTACACGTAGCACATAAATATGATTTGTATAATATTATGTATACATAAAAGTAGAGAACCTACCTATGTTATATACTAACCTAGGAAATAAGCTGGGTGCTTTTCATGTTTTAAATAAATGTTGTCTTTTTTAATTAAAATAAGACTTGTATACATGCATGCTAATGTATATAGGCTATACATTAACACATACTATATAATTTACCTTGACTATAAAAAATAAGAATGTTACATGTATATTATAATAACATCTTTTATTAGATGGTTTCCACATGGTTTCCATCATCTTTTCTTACAAAATTAAAAATAATACTAACAGAACAAAGCAATTCATGCTCCAAGAAAATCAATTTTTAAAGCCTTGAAGCGTTGATTTTTAGATTACTGTTTTTCTTCCCTCCTGGGAAATCCAATAAGATAATCCCATATACGGAAAGTACATTCTTTTAGATTTCGATTGATATATACTGTTACTGCGTATATAATCTTAAAAAAGTCATACAGAAGACTATGTTCTATCCTTAACCATTGGGTATACCTTTGAGTAAGTGTGGCCAAAACCTTATATAATTCAAATGTTTGAAAATGTTCTATAGTCTCCACTTTTGAAAAAATCGAATAAAATTTGGCCAGCGGTCTCGTAATATTGCTAGAATGCTGATACCAAACATCAAGAAAGTACCACACTTTTGTTCATTGGACCGCACAATATTGCTTTAACCCTATTAATACTGAGTCTTTTGGGGGTCCCTTAATACTGCAGGGGAGGGGGCTCCTTCAACCTCCTTCCATAACTTTTGATGGAACCATGCTGTATTGTTGAAACTTTCCAGAATGTTAGGTCAATACATAATAAACATTTTGGCACAATTACTGCTTTGATGATATCACTAATTATGATGATGTCATCAAATCAAAACAGGTGGTGAAAAAAATATTTAGGTTACAAAAAGTTTTGTTACCAAAATTTGTCAGAACGTTTTTCAAGCAAAAAATAAGGAGAAAGAATTTAAGAAAAAAAATAATAATGTTAATAATAAAATTTGGTTATCAAGGGAAAATTATTACTGGTTACCAAAAAAAAAAAAATCAAACTGATCCTAGATAAATTATAGGAAAAGTCCTAAAAATTCTAGTCGTATAAGCCATTCATTCAAAAGTTATGTAAAAAAGTAGAGGAGGGGTTGGGAGGGGGGTTAAGGGTTGAAACACCCCCTCCCTTAGTAGGAATAGGGTTAAACGCGGGGCTGAATGGACAAAATCGAAATATGTTCGGTGAGACCTTCCAAAGTATCGCTGAAACCAAATTTCAAAAGGGTAGCACTTCAAGAACATGGTGTATTATGAAAAGCAAAACACCGCCACTAGTGCCAAAAAATGATAGCAATGGCTGATCCAAACCTTTTTAGCCAAAACCTGTTGTTTCAGTTATCTGAAATCACTTTACAAGAAGGATTTTTGAGCGTTGATTCAGGCTTTGTAATGCTAAAGAATCACACCTCCACTATGATTATTTGCTCTCATTTTAAACACTTCACTGGACTTATGGTTGAATACCTGAGATCTATGTTTGATATCAGTGTCTGGAATTAGAGCAAATAATCACTGTGGAGAAGGAACTTTTTAGCATAGATTCAGTTATTGTTCCCAAATCCAGCCTCCATAGTGATTATTTTCTCTTATTTCTAAATAATTTTACAAGCTGTTACCTTCATATTGTGAATTGGTCAAGATAGCCTAAAAATAAAATTCATGAATTAATAAAATCATTTTTTAAACATAAATACTTATGTTCATACCATTGTTGTTTGATACTAGCAATCAATACTGGATTGTACCAATAATTTTGGAATATAGATTTTAGGTTCAAAATGGCACTTTACAGATACATCCACTCTCCTTCGCAGAAACTGGGTGCGTGCGCGGAAAGGCGAAAAGAGGGGACGAGCGCCCGAGCATTCGCAAACTAATCTTTCTCGCTCGATAGTATTACCCCGCATATTACCCATCCCATAGAAAGTGCAGTAGAGGTCGTTTACCAAATAGTTTGAAACTCAGTGGCATATACAAAATAGCGATTTTTGAAAACGAAAGTGGACCTAAATTTTACATCTTCGTTTAAATCTAGTGCAAAACATTAATTTAATGAGAAAATAACATGAATCAGGAATATTTCTACAGTAAGGTAGAAGAATGATCAATCTTTATCAAAAATAAAAAAAAATCATCTAGCATAAGTAACGTTCAATTGACATTACATATAATTCAAAAGTTTTTTCTAACAATCGAATGTGATGACGATCAGTTTAATTTTATAAAAGACGACCCTCTGTATAGCCTGATTCACATTTGATGTATGAACATTTCAAACAGTCCAAATCTCACATGGTCTGTCTTCTTTTGAAGCTTTTATGAATATGCACTGTCATCAGATTTCCTTAACGCAAAAACATGACAGTATATAATGCATGGTAAATTTTATTTATTTTTAATTATTCCTGACTAATAATTATATTTCATTTCTGTTGGATAAGGTTTCATGTTAATTAATTCTGACACCAATGTACATAAAAAACTTCAAATACACATGTGAGATCTGTAAGAATTGAATATACTCTCCGTGCGTAATAGTGCGAGGTGAGGGTTAAATTCCTGCTATCTGATATTTTAAGAAAAATCTTTGATTTTCAAGTCAATTTTTCTAATAGAAAAATGAAGTTACTCCATGTTTAGATTATTATTTTGTGCATTTACTATGAAAGACAAACACTTTTAGACACCTTATACCCAGCACCCAGCTTATTTTGAAAAATTCTAAAAAACGTTTCCCTGAAAACACCACTCCCCTCTCATAACAACCCTCACAATTAGGCACGGGAGAGTAATACACACACAAATAAATGATAGCGGGGTTGCCCTTTATGAAACGTTGACCTTTTAAAAACACTGCAGTGACATCCCTATCTGAGTTTTAATCTTCAAGAAGGACGTCACTTCAATGTTTGAAAAAACGCGACGTTTCAAATATTTTTCAAAAAGGGCAACCCCTCTCCCTAGGTACCCCTCTCTCTAGATACCAAAAGCATCCAATAATATTGAGCAACCATTTTTCTCCTATGTTGAATTGTCACTAGGGACTGTTGCTACAATCCCTCACGTAAATATTTGAGACAAAGTGAATTTTGTGCAAAAATTCAGAATTTCAAATTAGGCAAAAAG
>JAULBZ010002530.1:0-18579 GCA_032360805.1 Neoturris breviconis | reverse complement strand
ATCCTAGATAAATTGCAGGAAAACTCCCAAAATTTGTAGTCATATAAGCCATTCATTCAAAAGTTATGTACAAAAGTTGCCCCCCCCCAGCCTCAATAATAGGGTTAAAATCAATATCGAAATATGCAGGTTCATTCAATATCGAAATTCCGGTTTAATTAATGTCAAACTATGCCGGTTTAATCAATATATCGGCAGATACAGATTTTTCATGTTTTAACTCAATGGTGCATAAAACCAAAGTAAAACAATCAAGTAAAATCCATATCACAAATAGAGGAAATTCTTGGAAAAACTTTGGTGCACACTAGCAGCCAGATTTCTTTTTTGCAACCCTACTAATAACAACGAAAACATGACCAAATAAGCATCAGAAGTCTCTCTCACACGCATATAACAAACATGTTCCTGAACATGTATGCCACACAACAATGTTTGAAATTAAACTTATATACCATACAACATAGTCTACTACCAGTAGGTTTCGACAAGATTGACTACAAAATATATAATTCAAAAAAAAGATCTTGTACAGGGACCCCTTCAAGTTTGTTTACATATAAATGCTCAGTCGCACGTAAATTATTCTTAAGATCAGTAAATAGAGATTTGGTTACGTGAGTTCGTCCATTCTTCAAAACCCTGTTTCTAAACTTTTTAAGCGGCCTCGATTACACACAAAAATGTATCCGTAAAAGCGAATAAAACGTTATCTATTGTACTTCGAATCAAAAGCCGCTCTTAAAAACTTCAAACTGATTTTAAGAATTTTGACATAAAATACAAACCACAAGTAAAACAAAACTAATTAAAACGACCTCGGGGATACCCTAGAGCTTTATCTCTTTTTGAAACCTCGACAAATTTTTGCCCAAATTTCTCATCGTCAGTATTTATGTTGGCGGTTGTAGAAAGGCCTTCCAATGAAAAATTGTAGACGTTAGCAAAAATTGACAAAATTTCGCGAAATTTTACGGTTTTTTTAGCTATACGGAGGTGTAATTGTCCAGGTTTTTTGGTCAAAACTCTTCTAATTTATGAGATACCGAGAATTCCCTCTACATCTTAGAGAAAAATACTGTAGACAAATTAAATGTTTTGCAAAAAAGTCGAAATTTTAAAGCAACACTCCTGATCGCCCATTTACCTTGATTAGTAGTTCCTCCGATGAATCTCGCAACATATCCGGAGAAAGTTGTTTTGCACGATTAAAGTGTGCTTTCCAAATCTTTAAATTGTCTTTCTTTGTTTCCTCTATGAGATGGTAAAGAATAACAATTAAATTTCGTGTCTTTAAAAGCTATAGCCTTTTTCGTCGCAGCGCTTTCATTTTGGTTCTTAACAAGTGTTCTCATCCTCAGAGTTCGAGGCTCAATCGACCAGCACAACACTTTACCACCTTCCATCTGTCTTCCTCCCTACCAACAGTTTTGATTAGTTTTTGTCTTTTTAATTTAGTTTCTTACCTTTTTTCGTGCATTCTTTACCTTTATGTAATTAATTGTTATTGATTGCTTCCAACGAATCGTCAATATTTCGCAGTATTTCGCTGTTAGTCTTGTACTGTGCTTATCTTTTGGGTAGTTAGTTCAATTTCCTCGACGGTTCCGTTATCCTGCGACATGATATAAGTATAAAAATGACTGCCTGTGTTGTCTGTCCAGCTATTATTAGCGAATTTAGCTAATAATCGTGTAGAAGTTGATCCTGAAAGTAAATATTCAGCTACTTAGATTTTTACCTAATTTATGTTTTCCTTATATAAAGCTGTCACTAAATTTTGACTTGACTAACGCTAAAAAAGCGATCTAAGGTATTCATATAATATTGGTCTAATAAATAAATAAATAAATAAATAATAGTCTACAACTCGTGTTAGACTGGATTCGAAGAACTCCACATACTACCGCTGCCATGCACTATAATCAGAAGATTAAACCATGGAGGTATAAAAGCACGCACAAAAAAGCTGCATCGGGAAAGGCTAATATCTTTTTATTGTTGGCAAGACCGACATTTGATTGAGATAAGACGCCAAATAATATATATTTGTGTGTTCGTGAATGCGCGGTAATTTTTTTTAAAGAGAACTAAATACATATGTTTAAGCTCGCAAGGTACGTGGGACACGTAAGGCATGACGTTATCAGTACCGAAAGCAACTACAACAGTCAAGTCTTAGCATGGCTCCAAGTTCTACTTTCTGTTGAATGATAGCAATAAAACCGGTCTTCGTAATGCCAAAAAATTCGCAAGATTTCTGGTCTGCAAAATGTATACAGGGCACGAGAACACGAGGGCACACGTGGTATTTTTTTAAACAAACAGCCGCACCCAGTGGACAAAAATTTGCTCAAAAACAGTATCAAAGACGCCTGAACGTTTTAGCGTTTTTATTGCGAACTTTGCACACGTGAAAGACACGTGAAAGTCATTAGTCATTATTGCATTATGCAATTCAGTACATAACGGACATATTTCTACATTATAATTCGACAACTTATGTATAAATGTATGTATTGTTTCTGATGCATTTAAAATAACCGCAACTTACTGATGGGATCTTACGTCCCTTTTTATCTCCACGCTGTGATTTCTGTCATTTCGTACCGTATTATCTTTAACTACATATAGTTACTTTCGTACCGTATTATCTTTAACTGTATATAGTTACTTTCGTACCGTATTATCTTTAACTATATATATAGTTACTTTCGTACCGTATTAACTTTAACTATATATAGTTACTTTCGTACCGTATTAACTTTAACTATATATAGTTACTTTGGTACCGTATTATATATATTCTAAATACTTTTCTAAACTTTTATCTTTATACATGTTGTTGTATTTTATAATTCAATCTCGCTAAAGGCAGAGATTGTAAGACTGTTACTATTCCCGTGGGTATAATTTCTCTGACAATATTTTTTGAAGCTGATTGCTGAAAGTTTTTACGCACATAAAAACAACATTTTTATGATCGAGAAGAAGCTACTTATCTTTGTTCTAATTGAAGTAAGGATAAAGTAAACATTTTCCTGCACAGGTAGGTAAAATAAACGAGGCAAGAATGGTCCAATGCGAAGCTACCTTTATTACCTACTCTTTTGTTGTTGTTGTTGTGTTTTTTTCCATCTCATGTAATAGATTTTAGTTTTTTTTTACACTTTTTACTATCAAATGATAGTCAATTTTTTGTATGAAATTCTAATCTATTATTTTCTGTATTTTTAATACGCAAACAATTGAAACAAGGTCAAATAAACAATAAATGTCTCCTGGGCTCTTCAATAGCGCGAAAGAGAGTCTCTTCCAGAGAGCTAAAACATGATGTGAAACAGGCTAGATAAACTGAAATGGTTGTATAAACGCCTTTATGACAGTCTGGTACGCAATGAAAGCGAGATTGTTCCCGCAAGGACGCTATAACCATGCATAGTAAGTGTCATATAGAATGTGTTAGGTTTAGAATCTTTAACGGTTTGGCGGCCTGCTATCAATGCGGTCGCTTTGATTAAATTTTTGAAACAAGAATAATCTTTGCATTTAAACAAATCTTAGTCATTACTACTCCCTCGCGTTATTGACTTGATAAATATTGTGGCATGGAAGCAAACCACCATCTACACCAACCCCTATTATGCAGTAACATCGACAGGGTTTCGTCAAAATAATCATAATCAAAATCCCTTCTTACCACTTAACATGTGCGGTTAGGTTTCGGGTGAAGTCAAAACACTTCGTATAACGACATATGTGTAGCCTGAGTTCCAGTCCCTAACTACACTTGTCGTAGTTAGGGACTGGAACTCAGGCTACGCATGTGTTGTATAATGGTTTATGTGCGCAATTCAAGAAGAAATCCGTCACGTCGGGGAGGGAAAATACGCGGAGAAAATCAAATGATTATGATTAAATGTTTAACAATTTTCATTAGGTTAAAAATTCAATGCAAAAGCCAAAAAAAGACATACCATTGGTAGAAATTTACATCGCACACCGTGGACATCAACCTTAAGAGCTTGATTTTTATTTTAACACAACGTCAAAGAATGCAGACTACAATTTAGAGAGCGCTATAATTCTAGCGCACCCTGCTGCAATCCGTATGTTTCCGTGTATATTTTCCTATCTTTGGTGAAATCGGACATTCATGTTGACGAATACATGGACATCTGTCGTTACCATGGTAACATATCGATATAACTTTTAGATTTAGCAATGTAACAGTTGTTTTACGTCATGCATTATAAGGGGCGGGTGTTACCAGATCGTAATCTAATAGAATCATGACACAGTACACGTAATCTAACAGAGTCATGTCACAGTACACGAAAGTTCGAATATAACTTTAGTAACTAATCATAGAAAAACTTGAGAAATTTTGGCGATTGTCGATCTACAACCCCTCACGTAAATTATGAGACATTTCTGAATTTTAGTAAGCAATATACACCACAAGCAAAACGCAAGTGTTGAAAATGACCACTAGACGTCCCTTGAGGTTTATCTCAAGGGCTTACTCGAGTAGACTTAAGACTAAGGAGCTTAGGATCTTAGGACTTTTTACAAGCTCTAAAATTTTGTTGCTTCTAGCAGCCTAGTACCCAGGCCCTTTGCACAAAAGCGAATTTCCGTGCAGTTCGTCTTGCTAATCGAAATTTAAGTCTTATTGCCTAATTTGAAATTCTGAATTTTTGCACAAATTTCACCTTGTCTCAAATATTTACGTGAGGGATTGTAGCGTTAAACGTCAAGAGAGAAGAAGCCCTGGGAACGAGGTTACCAAAAAGTTGTTTTTTTGAAAATCCAGGGGGTTGATATTCAAAATAAATATTCTTAACCTCTGCATCAGACTCTTTTGTGATCTTCTCTTTTAGCATTTGTAAATTAAAGAATACTGCTGCAGATAGTCTGCAATATTTTCAACATTTCTTACTATTTTCGGGTCTCCATTTATTTTTTCGGAGACTTTTAAGTGAATACAACCCAACCTCGATCCCACCAGCGCTTTTGAAATCTTCTGAAGACAATATCTCTGGAACGATCCATTTTCAACACATGGTTCTTATATCATTCTGGTTATTTTTTTGTGCTCCTTCAAATTCTTTTTGCTGACCAGAAAAATGCTGACATCAGCATATGGGTTCCAAAACTGCAACCCCGATTTTTTTGCACCTGGTCTGTCTAGCCAACTAACGCATTCCAACAAAAAGTTTGCTTGTAATATACTTGATTGCAAGGGATGACATATTGGCCTACTGGAGAGATAAAAATGGTCGAATAATCGGGGGATTCGAAAAATCCATAGTAAACTATAAGGATTTCCTTGATCCAAGTGTGCAAGAAAATAATTAAAAAAATACCGTGTTCAAAAAATCGGGCTAGTGGTCTGGCGGGAAAGTGTGTTTTTGTCGTTCTTTTTTTTCTTTTTATTTTGTCGACTAGTTCCGTCGGAACAGTTTCACGTGTACGACTTGCAGTCCGGTCCAAACAGCCTCGCTTTGATAATACACCATAGTCCATATATACACCAATATTTCAGGGGGTACGGTATATTGTAATACACGTTAGAAAATATTAAAATAACATGTTTATCATGTTTTAGGGATAACAAATATAGAACATGATTTCTAAGTTGCTATATCATTGTACATATTTGCTATATTAACTTAAAGATTAAGAGTATTTTAGTACCAATATAATATATTATCCTCCTGAGATATTTATTTGTAGCGACCCACGAGAATCAAGTCTTTCTTTGCCCGTCACATCTCGAAGGGAGAGCATATACTGTGAAAATCCCCTCGACTTCACTACAAATCCTTTCAAAATGGTTGGAACGGGTGCAAATAGAATGCCATTAACAAAAATTCATCCTGTATTATTGGGGAAACAAAAAGGTGGCAATGAAGGGGGAAGTTTACTTGCAAAACATAGACAACAACATCAAGCAAACCAAGAAAGAAGACAGCAAATGACCTCTCCTGGTGGACCCAATCAGGTAAGCCTTGAGCAGTTCAGTACTATAAAGTTATATCGGCGCTAAAATTCACAAGTCGTCAAATGGTTTTAGAAGTTTAGTCGTTGCTTTGGTTTAGTGGGGTGGGTATACAAAAGTCGTCTAATGGTTTTAGAAGCTTAGCTAGTCATTGCTTTTTGGTTAATAGTGACATCATGTCCGGGGGGTGAATTTAGTGACTTCTTCAAGTCGGCTCTCCTCTTCTATCAAGTCGTCCAGTTGTTTTAATAGTTGGGTCGTTGCTATAGGCAGGTGAAGTAGGTATACTTACAAGTCGTCGAATGGTTTTAAAAGTTAAGCCGATACACAAAAAGCCATCGAACCGAACAACTTAACTCATTAATTCAAAGTTTATTTACCAGATCGCTGAAAATTTAGTGAATACTTTGCAAGAGGGCAACAGGCCGTTGCATTTTTCATCCATGACCCTCTCCCCCTGTGGATGTTTCAGATTTCCGGTATTATAAGAGATTGTGTTACGCATATCCAAGTTACTTTATGATCCTGTATTTTGGATATCCTACTTCTTTTTGCCATTTAAGTTACGAATATTCTTATCCACAGTGCGAAATTGTTTCGGATATCACGGGTTGTAAGAAATGTTTATTTGAAAATTCATAAAACTACAGAAAAGGATTAAATTAAATCGACACGTTATGGATACGATATTGTTTATATCACGGATTTCCCCGCAGTAAATTGGGTTAAAGCCATGGATATCCTATGGCGGACGGGGTCACGGATGTTCTTCATATAAAGTTTAAGGTTATTAAAGGTATTATGTGTAGTAGGCTTTTTGAATCAGCAGTTCGACAGGCAGTGTAACCTGGGACTTTAGGACTCATCAGGAATATAATTAGATATCGATCTAGAACTTGTTTTAAAATTGATTTTAATGATGCTGGAACTTTAATTGAGGGTAAAGTGTATGTTCTACCAAGGGTCCATTCTTTTCAGTCACTCCGAACACTCCAAGTGTTTGGAGTGCTCTAGATTTCATTCTTTTCAAACATTTAGAGTAAATGAAGTGATTAGGATTAAATGTCGAACTCTCTCAACACTCTACCTCTTGAGATGGTGTATCAGAGTGAAAAGAGTGCTCATTACCTCAATTTTTGCTTGCAAATAACGATTCTGCCATTCTTTTCATTTTCGAAACACTCCAAATACGCTGCGGTCAGGTTTTCTATTAGAATTTTCAGAAGATGTTTTGCAATGTTTTTGTCGTGAAAGTCTGACCGCCACTCGATAATGTATTTTTAAACCAATCAAAATTGTACAGTAGCCATGACTGAATAATGTCGACAACAAGCAGCACTTGTGTTTTTTTTAAAATGAAAATTTATGTTTACAAATGTATAATTTTTCTTTCTTTTAGATGAGTGGACCACCACCTGGATATGGAGGGTATAATCAACCACCTCCACCTATGAATAATGTCAATCGGTATCCACCACCACCACCACAGCAAAATATGTACCAACAACCACCGCCTCCTTCATACAATCCTCCTCCTACATCTGGGTTTGGTCCTCCTGCTATACTTTATAATCAAAACCAAAGGCCACCACAGCCACCACAACCACAATACCATCAGCAAAAGCCACCTCCACCTGATGATGGAGGTAATGATTTTTGTTTTGCCATTAAATATAGATTGTATTGTTTTCAAGGAAATTGAAACAGACTGCATTTCTATCGGAAGACATAAGCTTGTTTTAGATTATTAACATGGTGTGGGTTAAAATAACTGTTGGTCATCACTGTGGCAGAGAGATTTTTAGAATATTTTAAGCCAAATTGTCTCCAACTATTCTGAAAAATCTACCGTGATGACCGGCAGTTTTACCCCTGAAATGGTAAATTTGTATTGTGTCGTTCTTTCTTAGCCCACCAAATAAAGTTTTGCAGTGGCAGTGTCCCACCTTTCTCAATATACCATCCTAAACTGATACCATTTCATAAATTTGGTACCGGCATTCAAGAAGATATTTTAGAAGGACTCTCCAAAAAAAAATTATATTTTGTCTACTCTGTCCCAAGTTTCGGCAAAAAGGGTCCCAATTGTGTTTTCTGTCCAATAGACCGAAAAGGCATGATACCTAGGGCACAAAGAATTGTAAATTGAAGGTGCAAGATTGCTAAAGATTTTTAAAAAACTACATTTATTTTTAAGGTCTTTAAAATAAAATCAACTTGTATTTTCACTTCGGACTCCTACAATCAAAATAAACAAAAATCCTGGATACAACTTTAATAAACATAAGTTTCTCACAAGGCATTTCTATGAAATAATCTGGTGTATCATCCTTTGATTTAAAAGTTTATCATTCACATCATATCCAGTGTCTTGCTGAAGGTCAGTTAGCAAGGTTACTTTATTATTGAAACTTAGAATAAAGTAAAGCTGAATCCTATTAATGTGGAGGTCTGGCTCATTTATGAATTAATATTTGAAGTATTGTTTCTAGCGCCTAAGAAAAAACGAAAGAGCAGATGGGGTGATAAAGATGACAGAGCAATAGTGAGTGGACCAATGACATTACCTGCTGACTTATCAGAGGAACAAAGGAAACACTATTTGCGTAAGTATTTTATACTTAATCTGAAGATTTGTCCAATTGCAAAATTAAGGTATTAGCCAGGTACATATGTTATTTTACAATAATGTTGTTACAGTCGTAACATGACAAATTTGTGGTCAGGGAGTAAAGGGTTTTGTAAAACGATTTTCTTTGTGTACTCTAAACATTTATTTGCTTGGCTAATGCCCTGATTGAACAGGGTAAGTATCCATTTACATTATCTAGTTTTGTGTTTTAAATGGTATTGACAATACTCTGATCCGCAACATTCTCTACAGACAGCACTTGGTATTTGGTATCAGTGCTCAGAAAATAAGAGCAAATAATCATTGTGGAGGAGGGATTTTTTGAGTACAGCTTCAGGCTTCGTAGCCTTAGCCTAAAGCTATGCCTAAAAATTACTCCTACAGTGATTAATTACTCTTTTTTCGACCATTGTGGTTTCATCTGTTTCAGTATTTTTAATAGGTTAAAACCTTCTGAATATTTAAAAATGCTTGTTATATCTATACCTATTCCTCAAATTTGTTACTATATATATATTCTATCATTGGGAGTTGATTGCTTTGGATTAAAAATATATTTACGACTTTTGCTGTTGTTACTACTGTTAGGAAAATCTTATGATATATATATATATATAACATATATAATAAATTTTAGGAAAGAACGGCATGTGAATTGTCAAAATCTAATTTGATGGTTTTCCTGTAAAATTGAATATGAGGGTCCTGTTTATTTCATGAAATTAAAAAGTTGTTTTCAGCAGTTTTTCGTTTCTGTCCAATATGTAATTACCTGTTTCTAATTTTTTATGACACATTGTATGTAGATAGATACATTCTTATCATGAAACTGTAATGTTTATAATGATCTTATGATAGTTTGATAATTAAATGTGCTGTTTATTTTAACCTCTGTAAAGGAGAACTAACCCTTCTTTTTTGTGGATGGAAGAGTGATAAAGAATCATTCACTTTCTATGCATTGATTGTATCCGTAACTTATTTCTGATACCATTTTCAGCTGCAAAACATTTAAAATAAGGTCATATTCTAAGCCCACAATGTTTACTTCTCCTTGTGTCAGTTTGTGTGTCTATATGCAATTGCAACTTTCTGAAATATGAGTGGTCAAAGAGTTATATTGGACAGCCATTGACCAGTGAATGATACTTGTCAGTGTTGTTATTTTGAGATAAGAGCAAATAATCACTATGTTAGCATGACATCTGGCTATAAAGCTTGAAACTAGGCTCAAAAATCCACAGTGATTATTTACTCTTATTTCAATCGCTGTAGCTTTACCTTTTTCTCGTGTTTGCATGATATCTGGCAAAATTAAACTTTGTACCAGTAGGAATGTCAACTGTTAGCAAACTGGTACTGGTACAAAGTTTTCATGTAAAAGAAATATTTATTCTTGAAACCGAACTGAAATTTGTTGCGCATACTAATGTGAAGATTAATGCACACGCAAATGATGCTAAGCTTCGAATATGCATGCGTACAATTACTTACAATACAAGAAACAGTTTAAATTACCAATTACCACAGGCTCTAATTTCATTTTCCATAGAAAAATGAAAAAGCTGTAAAAATTTCATATTTAGAGAAATAGTCCCCATGATTAAAAACATGCATTTAAAAACCTGTGGAATCCTCCTGAAATACTATTCATGTCTAGGCCTGAATTCCAAACCCTATGGAATTTAGGTCTACTTTTTATTTTAGTCCCTTTCCAGGTTAGTTATTCCTACAAGCTTATCAAGTGGGACTACCCACATCCAACTGTGAAAGCTATTTCTGTGAAATTTTAAATAGCCCAATTGCAAAATACAATTTTTTTCTTCATGGAAAAGTTTCTGACATTAAAGTATTTGCTCTTATTTTGATCACTTTATAAAAATCCGACATCTCTGAACTTGTGAAAGTTAATTCCCTTAACCCTATTTCAACCTTTTCCAAAAAAAAAAGCCCGGTTGAAATAGGGTTGAGGAACCATCTCAATTTCACTCCTAAACCAACAAAAGTGTGTTTGTTAGGTCAACGAACTTGCAATGGATTTTTTTTAAAACGAAGAAACCAATTCATTGCAAGATCATTGACTCAGTACTCTTCTCTGTGGATTGAGATGGCTCATAAGATAAGTGTATAATCTCTGTTTCAAGTTTAAGCTTGGAGAGTGCAAATATTTAGTGTCAATGTTGTTCGAAAGAAATGTTCTCTAAAGATAGTTAACTTCTGTTTACAATGTATGGCAATATCATTCCTTCTCCACAGACACGTTAAAGCTAATATTTTTTCAGTAGTTACATATATTTTATTTTTCAGCTAGCAAGGTAAGTATATAACTGCAATATCTATTGTGTATCATTTATTTTTGTATTTCATATTTTTTGCCTTAGTCCAATTTAAGATTGAAGAAATTACAGTAAAGCTTCGAACTGGGGAATTGGGTATTCCCGCAGATCCCATGGACAGGTATTGTGTACATCGAGGTGTCATCTGCTGTTATCAACTTTGACGACAGTTCACATTGACTGGATAAGCCTCTTAATATATATTTTTATTAGCTTTTCAAGACCAACAGTAATCTTGACATCATAATATTAATGATGTCAACACCACCATGTCTAAGTATTAGATTTATTCTTTGTTTGTTGACGGTTGTTTATGTTTTTTGTTTTATTTTTGAATATGATAACCATATATAAAAGTTCTTGGACTAGTAGAGTTAATTTAAAATCATTGATGCATTCTTCTTTAGCTGATATAATGCTTCATTTTAGGCTTTCTGTTTATACATGCAGATAAAAGTTAATCCTTCTTTTAGCTCTAACTTACACTGTTTTATTCTAGTTTTAATTAATAAACATTTTAGAGCATGTAAAACATGTTAGGTGTCTAAATATTTTAGGTGGATGTCATCATCTCTCCATTATATTATGTAATTTAATTTTATTCTGTCCCTTAATTTTAATTGTGTTATGTTAAACATTATACAGATCAATTAGAAAGATCAACACGATTGTACTTCATATGTCACCTCCACATTACTTTATTGACGACTGCAGTTGTTTCAGGTTTTTTGTTCTTTATGTCTAGATCGCCATCTCCTGAACCAATATATAACTCAGAGGGAAAGAGACTGAATACAAGAGAATTTAGAGTACGAAGAAATTTAGAAGAAGAAAGACATACTTTAATCAAACAAGCTATTGACGATATTCCAACTTATAAGCCTCCTGTCGATTACAAGTAAGTGGTTTACACTACAAAACAATTACATTTCTTTTAAGACTGGTTCCGTAGTGCTTAAAATGAGAGCAAATACTTACTGCGGTGGATTTCTGATCATACTTTGAGGCTACAAAGTCTGCTCAAAAATCACCCTTGTTTTGAGCTTGATATTATATTATTCGTTAAAAAAAATGAAAACGTCTCATTTTGAACTTTTTGCTTTAATCGTCCCAGATATATTTTAGAGTTTTCGCGGGGATTTAATTTTGCGGATGGCAAAGTTTTAGATTTTTTTGCATGAAATCTAATCCGCGCGAAAATTAATACACATAAGGTAGGTAGGGCCTGAATTATAATGAAACTTTTTGTTATATGCTTTGTTTCAATCATTTAGACCTCCTATGCAGAAAATATCAGATAAAGTTTTCATCCCAGCTGAAAGAAACCCTGCTGTCAACTTCATTGGATTATTGATTGGTCCACGGTTAGTAGCAAGCATCATTTCATATTTATTTAACTAGATGAAAATCGTAGGGTTTTGCAATCTTAATTTTTTACTATGTACTGGATTATCCCGGAATTTGAGTAACCATTTTAAAATGCGATTGGAATGTCCTTGACATTAATTTATGTTCCAATTCAGTATGTCCTGAATAAAAATTCTGCCTATAGGACCTTCCATGTTACGTGCCTGGTTTCTATTTTGCATAATTTGTGAAGAGAGTCCTGTAATGTCCTGGATTTTTATTTATTTTTTGAAAATGTACTGGAAATTATTACTAATACGTACTTGAAAAATGGAAAAAGCGTCCTAAAATGTCTTGGAATTTCATTTTCAAGAAACTGTGATATATATATATATATATGTGTATATATTTTCTGATACCAGCATTTATTGTGAATTAGTATCGTATATAAGAGAATGGGAATTAAATTTTTTGCTTGCTAATTTGGTTCTGGTATACTAGTATCAATTTTTTCTATACTGTTTGATATTTATTGCTCTCTTGCCTTGACTGATTTATTTCACCATTTATATTTAGAGGAAATACTTTAAAAAGATTAGAAAAGGAGGTAAGATTTTATTTTTTGGCATTAGCTTCTGATAAGTTATTTCTAGGGCATTGCAACATAAATTTTGAAAGGTTTTGATGTTTTAAGGCACTCCCTAATAGCAATTGTATCTCTGTAGTGAAACATTTGTTACAAAATGTGCTAGATTAATTCTGTGCTGAAAATATATATTGTCCTTTTAAATGGCAGTGTATAAATAACACTAGAAACACTGACTTTAATGGTTAACCACACTGTCTTGATAAATGTTTGGCAAAAACGAAAACCTTTTTCAATGAAACAGTTTCATACTTAGTGACCATGCATGCCCTAATTTATTGATATGTTTTACAAAATGTGCCATTTTAATTCTGTGTTGAAAATATATATTGTCCTTTTAAATGGCAGTATATAAATAACATTAGAAACACTGCCTTTAATGGTTAACCACACTGTCTTAATAAATGTTCAACAAAAACGAAACCTTTTTCAATGAAACAGTTTCTTTATACTTAGTGACCATTCATGTCATAAGTCCAACTATCAACTCAAAAAGGTTGTGCTAAATCTGCAATACTTTTAATCCACTGCTCTTAATTTTTATTAAATTTGTGTATTTCTTAGACTGGTTGCAAAATTATCATCAGAGGAAAGGGTTCAGTAAAAGAAGGAAAAGTTGGACGGATTCCTGGTCAATTAATGCCTGGTGAGGATGAACCATTACATGCCCTTATTACTGGTCCAACTGAAAAAGAAGTTAAAATCGGTGTTAAAGTAGTCACTGATATTGTCAAAGAAGGGATTGAATGTCCAGATGCTGCAAATGAATTGCGAAGAAACCAATTAAGGGAATTAGCAGAATTAAATGGAACATTGATTGATGAAGAAATAATTAAGTAAGCAGTGTTGTGTTTGAAATAAGAGTAAATAAGCCTGATGCTCAAAAATCACTCCTCCACATCAATTATTTGCTCTTATTATGAACAATAGCAAACCGTTATTTTCAGTTCGACACCTTTGTCATGCAGAAGCATATTTCGAGCCTTTAGATAATGGTCTAAACTACTAAAAATTCCTCCACATGTGATGCACAACCGTCTCTACACAATTAACATCAAGATTTACAAATAATCAATATTAGATTTGTTCCATTCTACGTAACATTTTGAACTGTAAATCTAGTACATCCATAGTGGTTGAAAACCACTTTGGATGCATTGTAAAACGTAGAACAACAGAACAAATCTAATGTTACAATTACATGCAATTTGGATCCTTGTTTGTAAATCTTAATTCTATTTCAAATATGATATGTGTTTACCAGGTTCCTAATCATGTTTTGGGTGATATGATGAAAACTAATCATTAAAGGATGTTTGGTCGTTTTGACCTTTAAATATTCTGATGATCATTTACATTGTCATAGTTACACTGATCGCCTCAACAAGATTGAGCTTTATAATCCTAATAAGAATTACTATTCTACAATCTTGCAAAAAGTCGAAATTTCAACTTATAAAAAAGTCTAAAACTTTGATTAGCAAAACGAATGGCACGAAAATTCAAATTTGTTCCTAAAGCCTGGTACAAGCTGCTGTGAACAACATAATTGTTGTGGTCGTATTCCGCGTTTTTGTTTGTGGATTGTATTACTTGTCAAAAAGTCACTTAATGTCCAAGATTGTAATACATGTTTTGTAAATTGTGTTCTTTAACAGGAATTTTTCTACTGGATTTCACTACTGTGTTCTAAATAAGAGTAAATAATCATGGTGAAGGAGGGGTTTTGCTCAAAGATGACTAATCCACAGTTTTCTTTATGAGAACTGAAGTTTTTATTGCTTTAATACAGCCTAAACAACGTAAGTACATTAGCTCTGATGATCAAAAGCATGGTTTTTACGTTAGTTTACAAGGTTAAGTTTGCATGGTCTTTAAAACCTACCCAATCAAGTGATCACTGTGGAGGAGAGTTTTAAGCATTGCTTTGGGCAAACAAGCCTGAAGCAATGCTCAAAAATCCCTCATCTACATTAATTATTTCAACCACTGCATGCTTGATGTTTATGTACATAGGTGTAAAAATTGTGGAGCTACAGATCATCGTCACTGGGAATGCCAAGAACAAAAGAATGTTACAAGTCAAATTACATGTCATAAA
The DNA here is from genome assembly GCA_032360805.1 of Neoturris breviconis. Classification (NCBI taxonomy): domain Eukaryota; kingdom Metazoa; phylum Cnidaria; class Hydrozoa; order Anthoathecata; family Pandeidae; genus Neoturris; species Neoturris breviconis. The sequence continues at coordinate 3,513 of JAULBZ010002530.1, read as the reverse complement.
TGTGGTGGGTATGGTCATGTAGCTGTTGATTGTAGAGCAAACACGTAAGATAAAATATAGTCAGTATTTGGAACATTGGAACATTGATTCAATTTGGCATTTGTTCTTTAATTTTTGTTCTCTTTATATAGCTAATTCGGTTAACTTTACTAGAGGTTAAGATAACTGGCACGATCACTGTAGAGAGGTTGAAAATATTCTGATAAATTTCCTCCACAGTGATGACTGCCAGTAATTTTAACCTCTGCTTCACTATACAGCGAAAACTCCTCTACCAGGTGGACATAGTAATGTGTGAAATAAGAACAAAAAATAATTGTGGAGGAGGGATTATTAAGCATTGCTTCAGGCTTAAAGCTTAAAGCTATGCCCAAAAAATCCCTCCTGCACAGTGATTATTATTGACCCCTTATTTCAAACAATGACAGTTATTCTTGAGCTCAGGTTCTGGTTCCCTTAACATATGAACTTATACTCATGAAAATGGACCCTTTCAGTATTTAATATTTCTAATATTTCTAGTGATGATGCTGCTCCACCACTGCAAACGTTTTCTGAAAAAGCTAAAATGGACACTGAAGTGAGTCAGCTACTATTTCATTAGGTGCTATGTACATTTTCTCCTTGAACCTTAGTAATTTCTCTAACTAATGTATACGGATAGAAGTGTGGCAGGGTAAACATGGAAAAAAAGTTAAGATTAACATAAGTAAAAATCCTCAATCATAGTTGTTATCTTTTTTTCTAAGATGGTACATCTTTTTATCTGGGATGGTCTTTAAAAAATAATAAAGGGATACCTTTTTCATGCTGATTTTAAGATTAGGCGATTTCTGTGTTTTAGTATATGTCATTGATGGCAGAACTGGGAGTTGATGGTCCACCTCCACCAAAAAGAACGTTTTCAGAGAAACCACCTGTAAGTCGTTTTATTCTTGATCTTAGTTTTAGTGGTACTGTAGCTATACTAACAAAAAAACCACTCTCCCACAGTGACCATTTATTCTTATTTTCAATCACTGGTCGACTTCTTGGATGTTTCTTCTGATAGTTATTACTTTTATAGTAGAAATTATGCAAGATATCCAAACTATCAGAATGACAAGTCAAGCCTGAATTTATATTCAGGAATCACCTGTGGAGCAGTTTTTTTTTTTAGTATATAGTTTTCAGCAGTTAATATTCAGACTTACAGGTAATGTTGTTATAATGATGAGAATCACGCGCTAATCCTAGTTATATGCTCTACCTGAATACAGGTACTGTCAATCTCATTAGGTAGTGTTGATATTGAGCGCAAACTATGACGATAGCAGACAATTTCTGATATAACAATTTTTTGTCTCGTGGTGCTGCCTGCTGTTAACCCTGATAGTAAATATTGAGTGGTGATTTTTTGGTTAACTTAATCCGTATGTCTGCATATGTGGCATCAGGGAAAATTAGTTGGGAAATTTACGTTCATTCTTTTATTTAGGAACCACAAAAAGAACATAAAACTAATGATCGTTCTAGTTTTGGAAGAGATACATTTCACGTTGAACGACGAAATGAAAAATCTGACGGCAACCGAAATGACGGTAATCGTAAGCGTGAAAGCAAATGGGGTCCTCCACCTTCAAGCAGTGCTGGTCCACCGAAATCACTGATGGATGTGAATGTAGGCCCTAGTAGCAACCAAATGAATCAATTCAGAGGCCAAGCTCCACCACAGAATAATCAGGGAGCGCCTCCACCATGGATGAATAATCAACGCGGTCCCAATCCTGGTATGCAAGCTCCTCCTTCTCATGGCAACTCTGGTGCACCTCCATGGCAGCAGGGACCCCCTAGAGGTAAGACTATTTATATTGAATGTACAAGACGATGTTTTGTCGACGCAAACCCTGAAGCTATGCTCAAGAATCCCTTCTCTGCAGTGATTATTTGCTCTTTTTTCAACCTCTGCAACATACATAATAAAGGCGAATTTCCACTAAATGAATTATAAATGAAACGGTTACATTGGTGAAGTCACCTGTCTGGTCACATTGCTTTCGACCAATTTAATAGCTTCATTTAGAATTTGCACGAATTCGCCTAGTGGAGACCCACCTTAATGGACAATTAAGACTTGCTTATGTTGTTTAATTTTTTACTTTTAGGTCCTCCACCTGGTTTTGGGGCACCACCCATGCAACAGAATATGCCTCCATCTGCGTATCCACAACAAAATCAAGCAGGCGCATGGCAACAGCCTCCTCCTCCAACTGGCTATCCAAATCAATGGCCACAACAGCAACAACAACAACAACAAGCGTATGGAGGGTATAACCCATATCAGCAAATGCAAAATCAGTCTTACACTGCAGCTCCACCACCACCTTGGGTATGTATTGCAAACCTGAATTTAACTGTTGGACCTTACTTGTGGATCGCAAAACACTCCTGCACGAGTGGTGTCCAGGCGTTATATTCAGGCTTCGTATTGTCATGCAATTCTTATACTCATTTAGAATCCCCTCTTGTTTTATACAAAAAAGTGTAATACATTTATTATCATTCTCTTGTGCATTGCAAGTATCTAAACTGCATTTACAAACAGTTCAAAAACGCTCCTGCAGGCAGAAGACGTCGGATCAACGTTGACGACATTGATCTGGTGTAGTGTCGACTGGGATAGAAGGTTTAGGGCACAAAATTTCGTCACACCAAAAATGACTGAAGTTAATGTATGCAATTTTAATGCGTTTACTCTTTAAATAATGTTATCACATATTTATAACATTTAGACGCAACAGCCTCCACCACCGCCGCCACCACCACCACCTTCTAGTTAGTGTGTGATTGCTGTATATGATTTAACTTCGAAGATGGGAAAGGATACTAATCTCGTAGTGATTTATTAGACGCGTAATAAATGGTTGCGAATAAAAAAACTTTTCAGAAGAATACCCTGTACAGATACACGTAATATGATGAAGGAAACACCAGTCTGAAAAGTAATCACAGAAAGCCGATACGTAGAAGAGCTCGCACGTAGTTCCTCAGTGGTTTGTTCATGCCTTGTCCGAACTCTGATTGGTTGCATGAATTTTGTTTTAAATCTCACTGTAAATATTAATATCAAAAAGAAAACTTCGTGACACCAGTTATATGGATTAATTTATCTGCTGACTATCGACTCACTCGTAAGATTCCCTCCACAGGTTGTTCCGCTTTTAGTAGCTTAAATTCTGTTCTGTTGGCCAAGATTTGGAGGTTTACTATGAGCTGTATTTTTACCCGACGTATCTTTTAGCCGATTTATATTTTTGTCCGACTTTATTCCTATACTTATTTCGGTGGAAAGGCAAGTCCGCATTTAAACAAAAATTTTGTTGGCATAGGTCGAGCGAATTCGCCCAGAAGTTCAAGCAAGTAGAAGGGGTTCAAACGGAACCTGGAAAATTAGCTGTAAATTCCGCAAAATTTGATAAAAATCGCCAATTCACTAAAATAAATTTCGTTTTTTTTTCTCATGAAAACATCTTC
>JAULBZ010002529.1:0-18579 GCA_032360805.1 Neoturris breviconis | reverse complement strand
GTTGGCTGAAAATATTCTGAAAAATCTCTCCTCCACAGTGACGACCGGCTGTTATTTCGAGCCCTGTCTCATAATGGAAACCATGGTACAGTAGAATAAATAATTTGTCGCACTGACAATCGTTTCTTTTGCTTTAGGAATCGATGAAGATGATGGGGTTGAGTAACTGGCTTCATTGGTTTGCATGGTTCACAAAATGTTTAGTGTTTCTTCTAATTCCAATGATAATTATTACAATATTTCTTTGTGTTGATTTTGGTGGTAAAGGCAAGATGCTGATGGCATCAGATGGATCGCTTATTTTCGTATTTCTCCTATTATACTCCATTGCTACTATCATGTTTTGTTTTTTTGTATCTACATTATTCTACCGGGCTAACATAGCTGCTGCTGGTGGTGGCATACTATGGTTTTTATCTTACATGCCATATTTCTTCCTGGCAAACTATTATGATCGAATGTCGACTGGTGCAAAAATAGCAGCATGTCTTGATTTTAATGTTGGAATGGCATTCGGTTCAAATTTGATTGGCCGTTTTGAAGGTCAAGGTAGTGGTGTGCAATGGTCTAATATAAACAAGGGAGTTACTGTTGATCAAACGTTTACTTTTGGTCATGTTTTATTGATGTTTATTGCTGATATCTTTTTGTATGGATTTCTAACATGGTATGTTGAAGGAATATACCCCGGTGAATATGGTATACCGAAGAGGTGGTATTTTCCATTTTCCAAAAAATATTGGTGTGATATACAAGAAATGGTAAGTGTGTGTAAACATATGGCTGATATATACCCTTTTAATCAAGCCTGAATATAATAGCTGACCATCATGTACAGGAGGGTGTTTTTTGAGTATAGTGTTCAGCTTCAAAACAGAAAACTACACTAAAAAACACTCCCCCACAGGCGATGTCTGGCAGTTATATTTCTGGATTGTTAACTCTATTTTACCTGGGGTATTTTGGTAGCTATTTTACCTGAGAGGGGGAAGATAAGTCTCCTTATATAACTCTCGAACTACTAACGTTGGAGCTATTAAACTTGGCACAATTTAAGCTTAGCGTAAGATCTTTTCAAATTGGTATTAATTTTTTTGCTGACATCAGCATTTTTTGCTATGACGCCATCAGAATTTTCAACTTTGTTGATTTTTTTTAAAAAAAGTATGTGCTCTCTCAAATGCAAATAAAAATTGACTTAAAATTGCTTTTTAAACTTCTGTTAAACTTCTGATTCTGAGAGGTAAAACATGTAACATAGTTTCTGTAACATAGCTTCAAGGATTAGTATCCTACCTATAGAAGTCAAGCATAAAATTGGGGTGAAAATCCCGAAGATTTAGGGAAAATTGGGGAAAAGGGTGTGTTACTCCAAAATATTTTCTGCATGGATTATACTTGTGATTTTGAATCAGGGTTCAAAATTTCAAGTTTATTCATTTTTTGTAAACAGAAGATATTATATTTTTGGTATTTCATATTTTTATTTGGGAAATACTACGAATTTGAGAGGAGGCTCCAGATAATGGCGAATTTTTGATGAATGGATTGAGAAATCGATCTGAAATTTGCCCCAGCAACGTAAAATGAGTTGATATTAAACCTGTCAAGTATCAAGATGCTGTATAGTGTAGGAAAAAAGTTATTTTTGAAAAACCATATACATAACAGTATAAAAACGGTATAAAAATATATATACATATTGAAACCAATCATCTATAAAGATGTCCTCTTAACGGAGATGCTAAATAGCCTCCTTTGTATGTCTTAAAATTAACAAAGGATATCATTGTTGCATCTCCATCAGGACAATTTCTCTATAAGAGCAATGACTATATATATAGTAAATGTCATTGCGCATGCTCGAACTCATCCGGAGACGAGATCGGGGAACACTGGACGCCGTTCCGGGCTAATTTGTCCTCATCAGCAGTGTATACCCACTCTCAATGCTAATGCCTGGACACTTCGGAAAAAGAGATGATCTATGTATTATAACAAAACAAAATAGAATTATTCATCTAGATTTACAAAACCTACATCAGCAATATAATTCTTACATAACCTGCAAGGACAGTCAACAGGTTTTCATTTTCTAATCACCTTCTTTAAATTTACTCAGTGATTCAATTTGTTTCATTTATAACGGTACTGTATTCCAAATCAGTGGGCCAGGTATCTAAAGGGACCATCTCAAAATTTTGCTCTAAAACCAACTTTTTTGTTAGGGTTAAATCAACCAAAATGAATCCGCGCAGAAGTGTGTTAAGTCAATGTGCTTGCAATGGATTGGTTTCTTCGGTACGAAGAAACCAATCTATTGCAAGATCATTGACTCAATACTCTCTTCAGTAGATTTTATTTTTTGAGACGCTCTTTGAGGAAGTTTTTGCCGTTTAGTTCAATTCTTACTTGTGGTAATTTTAGATCTGATTTTTAGCATTATGGAGATGTGCAATAGCTTGTTTTTTGGAGATAGTTCCGAATAAATGTTTTGATAGATATCCCATTGGTAATTTTCTACATCTTGATTACTAAAGATTGTAAATTCGGGTGATGAATTGGGAAAGAATTATCCTTATCTAACAACTGTTCGAAGGTTGAAGTAAAATCTTTATTAGAGTAGGCATTAGTAAAGAAACTATGGTATGTCATTATAATTATGTCTGTTTTCAAAAATCTTTTAGGAAGATGACAGCACTCCATTGATTGTAAATGAACACGTAAATGAAGGTTTTGAAGAGGATAAAGATGATGCAGAATGCATTGAGAAAGCACCTGAAAACTTAAAAGCTGGTATAAAAATTATGAATTTGACGAAGCATTTTAAATCAGATACAGATACAGGTAGCTACTTATGATTTTTATTTTATTGGATCTGTTTCAAAACAATTTTTTTAAGACTTGAAATTCAATAAAAACGAAGTTACCCATAAGGTTTCTTTGGTACATCAGAAGATAATTGACATAATCAGGCCTCTGAATTCAGGTCAGCATTCCCCTGCAGAGGTTTTTTATTCATAAATGTGGCGTTTGAAAGAGGGCGGCATTTAAAAGAGGAAATAGGGTATTTCACAAAATTACTTTTTCTTTCCAAAGGTTTAAAAGTTGCTGTAAATCGATTAAATCTAAATCTCTACGAAGGAGAAATTACGGCTCTATTAGGTCATAATGGTGCTGGAAAAACCACAACCATATCAATGCTAACTGGTTTATTTCCGCCGACATCTGGAAACGCAGTCGTTAATGGATACGATATACTGTATAATATGAATGGTGTTCGAAAAAGTTTAGGTATATTGTATTATATTGCTTATGTTCCAAGTTGCGTTATTTTGCTCTTTCGTTCATCTTGTAATATGCAGTAGATAAAATAACTTGTAATTTCTTTGGTCTTTTCAAATTATTTTCTACATTTTCTACACAACAGTTGTTTTGCAAGTAATGCAAAAATTGCAAAATTTCTTACCTTTCCCAGCTAACGCAAGAAAGTAACCTTGTAAAAAATTCAGAATGTTCCATAATTATTTGTAATTGTGTGGCGTGTTCATGCGTAATTGTGAAACTATAATTATATGAAATAATGTAAACAAATGGATGGTGCTGCATCATCTTAACAACAACGAAAATCAGCTACCATTTTGTTTATTTACATTTATCGAGGACAACATTATTGAAACTTAACTGTATAATTATTGCTTACAGCAGAAAATCTATGTGTACTTCAAAATGGTAGCAGGTCTTGATTGGTGTATAGATGTTCTGCAAATTATAATGACCATTTATTTGTTGCGCTGAAAAGCAGTAATTGGGATTTCTGGACTTATTGGAAAGTTAGAACTTTTACCAAATGAATCGACCCATGAATGTTGTTGCTTTAAAAAACACAGGAGTCTATTTTTATTATTTTGAGATAAATGCGATATAATATATGAATGGCTTTTATTTAAAAACAGTCCACAAACGCCTTAGTTGGATAAAATAGCCTTATGTTCAAAAAATATAAGCAGTGGTCAAATTAAGAGCAAATGATCACTATTAGAAAGGATTATATTATTCTCGATACATGCAGGCTCCAAAATACCTCCTCCACAGTAGTTTTATTTCAACCACGGATAAGTATAAGTATAAGGGCATGTAATCCCTTTTTGTGTTAAAAGGAGTTAAGACTTTCTAGTTTCAATAATAATATGTTGAATTTAAGGCTATTTGCATTGTTGTTCCTGGTCTTTCTAGTGATAGGAAAGAAGGTAAGGAATACCAGGGTGGTGTCAGATTTTTAGACTACCAAACGAAGTTTGAAATTTGGTTAAGGCATTCTATGCAATATTATGAGGCTGCTGGCCAAATTTATTTTCAGTTTTGTCAATTTGGGACCGAGTATCGGTGAAAAAGGATTTTTTTCAAAAGTGGAGACTTTTTTAAACATTTGATTTACATTCACCAAAATGATTTTCTCATAATTTTTGTTGACTTCAGTTTATAAGGATTTCTTTATTTGACCTGAAACTTTCACTTGGTTTGGTGGGCTACTGTACCTTTTAAAAATGGACGATGTGTACACTGTAAATCAAGATGCACTCATGCATGTATTGTTAGATCTGTTGTTACTTCATGTAAGATTACATAGAAATATTATAATCCTAGTGGGCAATAACTTGCTCTAAATCTGCAGTAATGACACTTGACCACATTGAAACATTGTTCAAATATCTTTACTGCAGACTTTAAACAAGTTTTTGCCCACTGGGATTATTCGGATTCGAACCATGGTAATAATTTAGTGAGTGATTGCATGAGATTGTATATCAAAACTTTTTCCTTGATTTCCATCAAATGAATGATGACTTCAAGTGGGTATGAAACATGCTTTTCTTATTTCATGCCTTCTTTTCCATCTTTTCCATCCAGATGATTTGGACAACTTGTAGTATTGCATTAAATACACTGCAACTTACAAATTATATCATATCCATCTTTTAGGAATATGCCCACAACATAACGTATTATTTGATAATCTCACAGTCGAAGAACATTTGCTTTTTTTTGCTACTCTGAAAGGGGGAAACGATAAAAAAGTCATCCAGGAGGAAGTGGATCGAATGGTTGAATCTATTGGGTTGCTGGATAAAAAATTTGTTTTTTCAAAGAATTTGTCAGGGGGTATGAAAAGAAAGTTGTCAGTTGGCATTGCATTGATTGGTGATTCTAAGGTAATCTTATTTTTTATCTTAAATAAGAGTAAATAATCACTATGTAGGAAGGATTTTTGAGCATTGCGTAACAAGCACTGTATGTACAAGATGTTTTTATCAGGGACCGTCTCAAAATTACGTTTTGAAAATAGTTGTATATTTTGTTCTTATATCGACCAATGGTTGTCTTTTGGCGAGAATAGAGCGATGAAGAGCACCACGTTAGTGCACTTGTAAGCAATGGGTTGGCTTTATTTGGTGCGTAGAAACCAATTCATTTCAAGATTGTGGATTTAATACTCTTCTATATGTTAATTTAAAGATGAGTTAAGAAGAAATACAATGTTGTCAAGCCTGAATATAACTGCTGGATATCTCTTGTGGCGGAGTTTTTTAATATAATTTTCAGCTTCAAAGCTGGAAACTACTAGAAAAACATTCCTTCACAGGTGATGTCCTACCTGCAGTTATATTTAGGCTTAGTTGTTTACTTTGTACTTGTCACTTAACAATATTGACTAATCTTTATTTTGTGTCAATTTTAGCTACTTTTAGCCACGAAAAACAGTCTTTTTTTGAAGAGCAACATCTGCAAAAAGACATTAGCACTTGGAAACAATCCTGTAAGAATGGCTAAATTTTAAACAATAGTAACTAACATTTCAGGTTATTTTGTTGGATGAGCCAACGAGTGGTATGGATGTATCTGCTCGACGCTTCACATGGGATTTACTTCAAAGAGAACGAATGGGTAGAACAATTATCTTAACAACACATTACATGGATGAAGCTGATGTGTTAGGTAAATATGATATTAAATATAAAGAATGTTTATCTTACCATTTTCACGAAGTAGAATGAGAACAAATGAGTTAGTTCAAGCCTTGAAATAACTGCTGGACATCACCTGTGGAGGAGTGGGTTTCCTGTTTAGTTTTCAGTGTGACAGTTAAAAGCTAAACTGAAAAAAACACCCCTCCACAGGTAATGTCTGGCAGTTATATCAAGTCTTGCAGTTGTATATCTCATGTTGATTAAGACACAAGTAATGTAAAGTGATTATAAACTACACTACAATGTTTTCAGGTGACCGAGTTGCTATAATGGCAAATGGTGAAATAAAGTGCTATGGTTCGTCATTGTTTTTGAAAAATAAGTATGGTGTTGGTTATCATATGGTCATGGTAAAAGACTCAAGTTGTGACGTGAATAAAGTTATAGAAATTGTAAAACATTTTGTACCAACGGCAAAACTCGAGAGTAATGTTGGTACGATAAATATTTGTTTTTATTGCCATTTCTTTTTATTTCACCAAGTTATAATTCAACATTATGCTCCATGTCATGCAGACAGTGGGAAAATAATCAATGTGAGGGAGAAATTTTGAAGTATAGCTTCAGACTTTGTCACCTGAAGCTATAAATTCACTCCTTCACAATGGCAATCTTTTATTAGAGCGTTAATGGGTCAAATCTCAATATTAGTTCCCAGTATGTAGTGGTTGCAAAGCTAAATATCACTGTGCATGAGCTTGGGTTGCAAAGCTAACGCAAATATCTATGTTTGCAAGCAGTCTTGCATCTTGCAAAACTTGCATCAGACATGGAAATACCAGTAGTTTTAAATCTTATAAAAGTGTCTTGTAAATGAAAAAAAGGTATCTATTCATTCTAATTTGGCTACACTTTTATATTCCATGGGGCATCCACCATTCCATTTATTATTATTATCAACAGAATTTTAAACTTTAGTTAAAATATTTAAAAGGTTAATGAAAAATGTACTATTGTATGTAGATTAAAAATGGCAGCCCCAAAATAACTTCCAGAGATCACCTGCAGATGAGTGTTTTTTTGAGGATAGATTTTAGCTTTATAGCTGACAATTATGCTCAAAACGCTCTTCCACAGATAATTTTTGTTGAGGCTTGGACCTTAATGGAATCTATATATCTTTATAATAGGATTGGAATTATCAGTTATTCTACCAAGTGATTATTCTCATAAATTTGAAGAGATGTTTACACAAATAGAAACCAGGCGGGAAGAACTAGGAATTGCAAGTTATGGTGCTTCAGTAACGACTCTTGAAGAAGTTTTCATAAAAGTTGGTGAAGAAAATGATGCTGAAAATGAAAATACAACACATCAAAAGTTGTTTAGACAACTCAGTGGAAAGGAAGAACCGTCAAGATTTGTTTCTGGTGAGCCTCGTGATGCAGGTGAAATCTAATATCTACTAATATTTATTTATTCGGACCTAATTATTCAATGTTCAAAATAAGAGAAAATAATCACTGTGGAGGAGGGATCTTTGAGGATTGCTTCAGGCTTTCTAGCCTGAATTAATGGTTAAGAATCACTCCTCCACAGTGATTATTAAATTACTCTTATTTCGAACACTGTTATTAACCTCACTATTTTTCTATGTCTTACTCAGTGGTCGAAATAAGAGTAAATAGTCTCTGTGAAGGAGGAAGTTTGAGGCTATGCTCAAAAATCACCCTTTCACAGTGATTATATACTCTTATTTGGACTACTGCTACTGTTACTTTGATTGCACATGACTGAGTTATCTATCCAGTAGTAAAATAGTATTATACAATCTCAAGCTCATATGGAGATAAGATCAATTGAAATACTAGACATGTATCAACCTTATTAGGTTCCATAGGGGTCTATACCATTTTCTCGAAGCTAATTCCTGGACACTTTGCACAGAAAGTTGATTTATCAAGTTTGCCAATAAAACTAGTCAAAATTTGGTCTTACTTCACTTGTGGTGATGAAGAAAAAAAAATTATTTTTGTTGTTCAAAATAAGAGCTAACAATCAATACTTTCTACCCTAAAGCAATTTTCAAAAATCACTCCATCACAATGATTATTTGATGTTATTGTGAACACTGCCCACTAATTACTGGTGATTGGCTGATGTTTTGCAAAAGTACTATTTTGTTTAGACTCACGTCCACCATCGGCTGTTAGTTTTGCTTCCCAACCATCATTAGCAAACTTAGTCGGTGAAGGTGCTATAGATGTATCATTCCTTAAAAATACCGGTATGAAATTAGCTTGGCAAAGATGGTATGCTATGTTTGTCAAGAAGCTTCTACATTCAAAACGCCATAAAGCTTCACTGATATCGCAACTTCTTATGCCTTGTATCTTTGTACTGCTAGCACTTATTACTGTCAAGACGATGCCAAAAGCTACTGATTCTCCTTCAATACAATTGGATTTAGATATGTTTGGATTTACTTATGTTCCGTATTCTATTCAAGGAAAGTACGTAACTAGTTACTTGTATTCTAGTCTTGTAGCTAAATACACAATCAGTTTAAACTTACAGTTTTGACTAATGCACTTTCTGTACACAAAAAATGCTTGGGACTACATGAGCAGTCACATTCATCAGTTTTTATATTGTGTCTTTAAAAATTATTAGCAGCACAATTCGCTGTTTTCTGATTAGTTATGTCATCAGTTTAACCCTATTCCGGTCGAGCTTTTTGGGACTGTGTCTTCAAAAATTATTAGCAGCACAATTCGCTGTTTTCTGATTAGTTATGTCATCAGTTTAACCCTATTCCGGCCCAGCTTTTTGGGACTCTGAGTAGCTGAGGGAAGGGAGGCTACACAAAGTGCTCCTTCCTCCTCTATAACTTATCATGAAACCATGCTGTAGTGTTGAAACTTTTGATCAACCCTTAATTTTAGCAAAATATTTTCTCTGATGACGTCATTACTCACGATGACATCATAGCAGAAAAACTGGTGGTGCAAAAAAAGATTTTTAAGTGAAAATTGAAGAAAACTTTTTACCACCTGTCAAAAATATGGTGGCTAGGGGAAAATTATCACTAGTTACCGATTTTTTCTTTTTTTGTAAATGATCCTAGATAAATTGTAGCAAAAGTCACAAAATTTCTAGTCATAAGCCATTGATTCAAAAGTTATGTAAAAAAGTTTAGAAGGGGGTGGAGGGCACTTTGTGGCCCTGGCCCGAATAAAGTTAAATAGAAAAGTTTAACACATTCAACTTTTAAAAATACTGATCAGTAAAAGGATCATGCTGCAAGCATCAGTTTTTTGCTATTTACCTTCTCGGTTATTCACAGTTCTAACAGTTTGGAGATTCTTAATAAAATTTGTGAATCATGTAAATGTAAATCATGATATTATAGCTAGATGCTTCAATTTTAATTCCAGAGAGGTCTAGGGCATTCTGAATTACTCTTTTATTGAATCTTGTGCTGGGGTCGTTTGGCCGGTTTTCATTATATCAACTGATGCAGTTGCCTGCAATTACATGTAGATTCATTGCTGGTCTCAATATCAATAAAGAAAGCAAATAAAGCAAAAATGAATATTGCGCAAATAATACTGCAAACTGAAGGTTTAAAATTAATTGAATTGGAAAACTTGTGCTGGGTTAAAGGAGTAAAATCTTTCTAGAGGAACACTTTGTGAAATCTGAAATCCTCAAGGCCACCCTTATTTCATTTTATCTTTCTAATGTTTACATTACATTTTGTTATAATTTTTAGCACTCCTTTCTTGAATAACTTGACAAAAGCAATAAAGGAAGATTTCAAAGATCGAAACTCAAAACCTGTATCAGTTTCAATGAAGCAAAGCGGAAACATGACAGAATACCTTCTGAAAGAAGAAAATATTGATCTTTCTAAATTTAATTTGGACCATCCTATTGCGTTAGAGATAGTGCAGAGCAACGAAGCAACACCTGGTATGTTATATGTTGATGAGATAATATAACCTTTTTGTTTGGAGTGGTCTTCCCTTTTCTGCTCTGAGAATTATAACAGATAGAAACTCAATATAATATTGTGTATAAATATATAAGATAAAGACTTATTTGATGGGATTCCTAGCAAGTTAATAGCCATTAGGAAACATTTTCTTTGTTCGAAATAACAAATAATCACTATGGGGGAGGGATTTTTTACCATTGCTGAATCAATGCTCATAAATCACTCCTTCACAGTGATTATTGCTCTTATTTTGAAGTTGATTTTATTTTTGGCTGCCATCGACCTCTTCAATGGGTTTGTTCTCAGAACATTCAACAACTATCACCTCAAGGTGAAAGTTATAACAGATGGCGCTTGGATACAAATATAGTTGTGATGTGTGTGTGTCTTAAGACTGATGTGATTGTCACAAACATTTATCCTATAACCTAAAGGTTCATTCACACGATACAATTTGTCGTAAGCGATGTGTACAGAAAGTTACTACACCAATCGTACTGAAAGTTAATAAGTCATATACGTCAAAAAAAGTAGAACATTTTCCATTTTTACAAATTGTCGTACAAACTTTTAACCAATCACAATTGAGAAATCAGAAGTAGAAGATGAGCAAGTGAAAAAACAACGATTTTTTGGTTCTATCATCTTTTTTTGAGCGAAAGAAGCATGTCAAAATGTCGTCATTCTTAAGTAATTCGTGTATATTTCTTTGACTAAATTATCATCTTTTGACAGCCCTCATTGCAACCACGGTTTTTTCCATTCACTTCTTTTATTACATGGCTTTCTTGTTTGCTATGATTGTACCCACTTAGAACTTGGGCCTATTTATCTTTTATAGTAATGTGTAAACAAAACAAACAGGTCTCATAATCGTAGTTCACAAAGTGAGTGCTACACATCGTATCATGTAAATGGCCCTTAACTAATGATTTTGCTGTCAATTATAATATGACCCAAATGATTTGAATCGAGTAAATTCCATATTCTAAATGCTACAACAAAGTGTCTCTCATTAGCTTTTAGGGAGCATTTATTTTGAAGTGTCGTACTCTTACTAGTTTGTTAAATTATTATTATTTACAGTATTTGTTACTGCTTGGTTCAACAACGAAGCATTCCACACTGCACCTGTAGCTATTAATACTTTGTCAAATGTACTCTTGACATCATGTATACATGATCCAGATTATACTATTACCACGTCTAATGATCCGCTACCCGCTACATCTAAGCAAAGTGTGCAAGATCTTGGAATGTAAGTAAATATAGTTGTTTATACTTTGTCAGGTTAAAATGGCTACCACACATCACTATGGAGGAGAGATTTTCAGAATATTTTCAGTCAATTTGACTTGAATTATTCTAAAAAATATCTCCTCCATGGTGATGATGGGTAGTTATTTTAACCTCTGTTTACCAACAAATATTTATTTCAATTCTTCTTAGTTTTGTTTGGTGTCATCTCCAATATTTGTTTTATCTACGATGAAGAGTGTTAAGTCAACGAGCAAGAAACCAATCAAATGCAAGATGATTCAGCACTCTTACCTGCAAATAGATTATTAAATACATTTTCAAATATATGTGCTATATTTTTTAATTTAGATAATCAAGCTACAACAAAATTATTTTGATTATAAAATAAACTTTCCTATTAGTATTTATGAGTATTTAAAATAACAGCGAATACTCACTGTGCTATGCTCAAAAATCACTCCTCCACAGTGATTATTTATTTTTATTTTGAACACTGCTTATAATGAATTTGAACAGCTATCTGCTCTGTTGTCACTCTATGTCTAATCAATGTCGAAAGGACACATCAAAAGTGTTAACGTCTGAATTTATATCTAACTTTAGCTAATAGGAATCTTGGAAGAAAGTTATGTCAACAATAGACTTCACAAAATTCACAAAATAGATGCAACCGAGTTGTTGAACTTGTTGCAATGCAATAACTTCGGTTTTCGTGCTGGGCACTGTGCAAAAACGGAGTTACTCCATTACAACAAGTTTTACTCTGAGCAGCCAGCCAGTTTTCATGTATTTGTGAATATGTATGTTTGACCCACCACCAACCAATCAGTTGTGAGTTCTATGAGGATCATTTTTTTCTTTGTTAATATTATAATTGAGATACAATCTATTATTCTTATAGAAATCCAAATGGCTTTCAGATTGGGTTCAGTCTGTGTTTTGGTATGGCATTCCTTGCATCGAGTTATGTAGTATTCTTAGTACAAGAGCGATCCACGAAAGCAAAGCATGTTCAGTTTGTTAGCGGTGTCGATCCTTTCAGTTATTGGTCATCAGCATATTTATGGGATTTTATCAACTTTCTTCTTCCGACCATGTTGATCCTCATTTTATTTGCGATCTTTCAGGAAAAAGCTTATTCAGGTGTGATATGAAAAAAGAACTGTTAGATATCGTCTGTGGAGAAGGTGATTTTTTAAAAAATGTTTCGCTGAAATGTGAAAAATATACTGGAAAACACTCCTTTGCATGTGATAAATCTGACAGTTATTTTGTAGACTATTATTTTTCAGAACATGAACCTTTATAGTGATGAAAATAATCCTTTGCAAGCTTGTTGACATAATGCTTTTATCAGGTGACGTCACTTTTAACCAATGTAATGACTTCATTTAGAATTTGTGTGAACCAAATTGCCAAGCGGAAATCCACCTTTAAGAATTGAATTCAGTCTTTCTTTTAGACTTTAAAAAGAGTACAATATGCCCATATTTTTTATAAATCAATGAAAAGGTAAAGAACTAGCTTTCAATGATAACGTTTTGATAATTTATGAAATTGTTCATTTATAGGACCACGACTTGGTTACGTACTCATACTAATTCTTTTATATGGTTGGGCGATCATACCATTGATGTATATATTTACATTCCTATTCGAAGTAGCTTCAAGCGCTTTTACACGGATGACGATTCTCAACGTTATAACTGGATTGGCTACACTTCTTGTTGTTTACATACTCTCTATACCGAGTTTAAATTTAGTGCGTATTGCTAACGTTTTAAAAAAGATCTTTTTGGCGCTGCCAAATTATAACCTTGGACAAGGCATGATTGATCTATTTAATAATTACAGCCTGATTGATATATATAATAAGAAGTATAAGATGGCTATGCAATTTTGTGAAGAGTCTGCGCCAAAAGACTTTTGTGAGAAACAAGTCGAGGAATTTCTGGCTGAACAGAATCTTAACTTTGAAACCAACTATCTATCATGGAATACACCTGGTATTGGGCGATATTTGTTTTTCTGTGCATTAGAAGGATTCGTGTTCTTTGGAGTTGTTTTATTGATAGAGTATAGAGTTTTTCAAATAAATGTAAATAAAAAGGTATCACGGATGAAAGATGATGATGATGATGATGATGATGATGATGAATCAGATGATAATGAATTAGAAGGTTAGGCCGATTATAATTAATCATTCTTTCATCGTCACTTTAACAGTTCAATTCAAAATGCGGTATGCGGTGATTATTGATTATTTTTTTGGTGTGTGAAATTTGAAAGAAGAGAGTATTACTGTTATTACTGATACTGTTCTGAAAATGGTTTGTAGGGGTAAAAGCAAACTTTAGGTTGTGACAAAATGATCTTCTGTCTTTTATTTATAAAATAGAACAGACCACACGCTATTTTTTTTAAAAAAATAAAACATAGATGCGCTTTAATTTTATGGGTTTTTTTAATTTGCTTAGTTCCTATGTTCAAAATTTGTGAATGGCTGTTTTTTACGTTGTGTTTTAGAAGGAACTCTGGAGCTCTGCTGCGCTGTGTTTTAGCAGGTAGACAAGTGGGGGACGTTAAATTGTAAACCCCAAACACGATGACTGAGCTTCATAGCATAGCTTGAATCTCTCAGTCTTAACATCTTTGTCTGTCATGTCCGAAATTACTTATCGTGTAAAGTTTTATCAGGAGTGTTCCATTTCAGGTGAAACGGCGCAGTGTTTAGCTTATTCTATTACTGTCGTTATTAAGCAGCTTGCTGTTTTGTTACACCACCATATTCCTATTTTACTAGTGTTGTTTTTAAGTGCTTTGAAATAATTAATTATTTCTTGTTTTCCTTTCTTGTGAAAGAAAGCGTGACACTTCCCAAAGCTGTTCTTGTTTTTCTATTCGTAGACGCAAGGAAGTTGACTTTCTTGGTAGACATCAATTAGTATACACTTCTTTATAGTTGAAATATTTAAACATCAGCAAAGGAGAGTGTGAAATTGATGTTAATTCGTTGATAGTCCATATTATTCAGACATCTAAAATATACGTTAGTAAAAAGATCGCTCACCTAAAATTATTAGACGTGTCTGTAAGACTTAAGTTTGATAACGAAGTAACAAGTATCCATCTACTGCATTAATTTAAAAGTTTGTGCACAAAGTTGTTGTGCTGATAGTTGTTTGTTGTCCATTTCACTTTTACGCGCGCAAGTTCCTTGTTTGTTCAACTAATTTGTTGATACTTAAAAGCCCTTAACCTGGTTTTTATTTGTTTAATAAAGACGTGCATAGAGAAACAACTTATTGAACTAATAATTATATATTAATGATAAAAACCAGTCTAGGATTAAAGTTAAATGCATGGGTGATTCCCCGTTGTCATTCTAAAAACTTCCTCCAAGTCCGCAGATTAATCAATTGTACAGATCTGATGATATACTGCAGACTTTAAACAAGTTTTTGCCCACTGGGTAGCAGCATAAAGTGGTTAAAAAAACATTTGTTTAAAATCCGCAGTAAATCTTTGCAGATTTCTTTAGCGATGAGAATACAAATATTTGAAGTAAATAATCAACTCAAATGCGGTGATTATTGATTTAAAAATAAAATGCGCGCGGGTGACGATGAATGAATGATTAATTATAGTCGGCATTATATATTAGATTCAGATGTACGACAGGAAAGACTTCGTATTCAGAATGATGAGTATCCTGGAAATGATGTTTTGGTTTTGAAAGATTTAACAAAAGTATATGGAAATCCATTAGGTAAATTTGTTGATTTTTAGCCCACTAAACAAAGTTTGGATGGGTTATTGCTATCACTTTGTGGCGTTAGCGTCGTCGGCTCGCTTTTCTCAATTTAGGACTGAGTACCGACGAAAAAGGGATTTTTTCAAAAGTGGGGACTTAATTTTTTTTTGAAAATTCGATTTACATTCACCAAAATGATTTTTTTTAATTCTGTTTATAAGGATTTGACCAGAGTTACATTTGGACTTTTGGATGTTATCGATATTTTTGATTTCTATAAGACTTTGACCACATTCACCAAAATATTCAACTTATGATTTTTGTTGACTTAAAAATTTTTGTTTATAAGGATTGGACCAGAACTATATTTGGACTTAAATCTTTTTTGAAAAATAATTTTCTATAAGACTTTGACCCCAATTTCAGGAATTGAAGTCTCCATTTTGATTTTGGGTAGCTTCCATTTTCAATTTTGAAATAAATATATAATGTGAGAATTACCTTTATAATAAAACTTTTATAGTCCCTAAGTGCTTTATTATGAAAGCACTTAGGGACTATAAAAGTTTTATTATAATATGTAATGTTCAATTAATGATTTTATATTTAATTATACCTATTGCGAATTAGAAGCAAAAAAACATTTTATTATTTTATAATAAAATTAAATTAATTTAAGGAAATGTATTCTTCTGTTGCATTGTATTCTTTATTATCTTTATTTTTAATTTTAACAACAGGATGATAACCACCTTTTCTTAAATGTTATGTATATAATAGTTAAATGTCACTGTTATTATAAACCATGTTGTAATTTACTTATATTTAATAGTCCCAAAACACAACATAAATATATTATAAGTATAACTTGTATATTATTTCCTGTGATAAGCGCCCTGGGCGCTTATTTTATTTTTTTTCGAATTAAGGTGGGCGCTTACTAGAAGAGGGGGAGGGCGCTTATTTTAAAATTTGGAAACTAGAGTGGGTGCTTATTGGAAATCCAAAGAAACAAAGACAACACAAATTCAAACAACTTGAGTTTCAAATAATATCGACATTTTCGTCAGTCCCTGAATCTTCATCAACCTCACTTGCCGGGTTTTTCTCAAAGTATGCAGTGTTTTCTCTTATTTTTTTCTGCCTTGATGTCTCTAATGAGTGCCTTGGGCACTTATTAAAGGGGGGGGGAGGGGGCGCTTATTAATTTTCTTTCGGATTTTGGTGGGCGCTTATTAGAGTAGGGCGCTTAATAAAGGCTGGACGCTTATTACAGGAAATATGGTGTACATGGTATACATGGTATATAATGCTATTATGTGTAATGATGTGTGATGTATAGTGTATCTATGCACATCATATCCTCTGTGGAGAAGATATTTTCAAATATTGCTTCAGGATATGATATGAAAGTGTTTATTTGAACTGAAACTTTATTCAACTTACTAAGGACATGAAAACCTAATACCATGTAAAGTTTGTGTGTTTATCCTTGATATGTAATATCACTACTCTTCTCCACAGTGACTTGACTTGTTTACCTTAATGAATGTGTTAAGATTGTTTATTTGACCTGAAACTTTATCAACTTAATAAAGGCATGAAATCCTAATGCCATGTAAAATTTGAGTGTTTATCCTGGGTATGAAATTTCGCTACTCTCCTCCACAGTGACCTGACATAATTTTACCTTAAAAAAGGTGTTCCAATTGTTTATTTGAACTGTATAATATGTGTATGTAAATCATGTTTATATGCTTAGGTTTGGTGGGCTACTTTTAATACAGTACCTTTGATATATATTTTCTTTATTTTTTATATATTCTTTGTACATTATAATAATTCTATTTTACATAGTTTTAATACTAAAAAGAATTTTTTGAGTAGATTTATTTGTACGGTTGAAGGTAAAAAAGGTTTTTGTGGGATTTTGGGCAAGGGAACAACACAGAAAAACCATGAAAATTCTCCCTTTGATGATTTCTCTCAATTAAGTAGTTCTAAATGATATGTAACAACAGTTTATGAAGAAGATCGAAACGATTGTTGACCCTGTATGAAATTATTATTTTCTTTCGAAAACTTCCTTTTGACTTTTGACTTTCCCTTTTCATTATTTTCTTTATTTTCTTAGGTGTGCAACTAACAGCCGTTGATCACCTATCACTTGGAATCCCACAAGGCCAATGTTTTGGATTGCTTGGTCAAAATGGTGCTGGCAAAACAACAACCTTCAAAATGCTGACTGGCGATGAAAGTATTTCCGAGGGTTCAGCATTTATTGATTCTTATAATGTCTCTTTCGATACCGGCAGTGTAAGTCTGAATTTCAATTTTCAGTTTTCAAAATATTTTGCGCAAAATTCTAACAAAAGCACATTGCAGTACTTGAAATAAGAGCAAATAATAAGCACTGTTTTAAGTATTGCTTCTGGCTAGAAAATCTGAAGCAATGCTCAGAAATCTCACCTCCACAGTGATTATTATAATCTTGCAATATAATGATATAACAAATTCGCTGTTTTATATTCGTGGAAATAAATAATCTGGCGAAAGGATCATTAACATTTTTTGTACTTTTCAAACTCGTTGATGTCGTGCATTTCATGTATACTTTTATTAATATACTTAAGGTGACTAAATTTCACTCATATCAAATCAAATGAAACTACACAGAAGGGTGGTTAACTCAACAAGCTTATAATGGATTGGTTGTTCGATATGAAGAAACAATCACATTGCGAGGTTGTTACTCAGCACTCTTATCTGTATATTTTATTTTTGAGACATTCCAATAGACGACTTTAATAATGTATAACTTAAACGTTTTTTTCTTCTGAAATGTTAGGTACGTCAACGAATGGGTTATTGTCCACAATTTGATGCATTAATTGATTTAATGACTGGTCGTGAGATATTGACAATGTATTCACGGTTACGTGGTGTACCAGAAAAATACATCCCCTTACTTGTTGAAAACCTTGCAAAAGATTTAACTGTAGACTCGTACATGGATAAAGTATCAAAGACATATAGGTATATTTACTTGTTAAATAATCACTGTGGAGGAGTGATTTTTGAGCATAGCTTCAGGCTATGCTTCTGGGTTGTTGTTTTTTTCATGTGAGAAAGTATATTCCGATAAAAGGCCTGTTTATAGAGCGAAAGGTCGCCGCTTAACAATCATAAAAAGTATACTATATCGTAATATCTTTTTTTTTTCTTCTTTTTTTCAATTTCAACTATACGTGCTCCTGGTTTTGTAGTCTGAATCTATGCTCATAAATCCATCCTCCACATTGATTATTAAATCACACATACGGAGTAGTGTGAGTTATTGGAATAGACGTTATTCGTGGCGGCGGCGGCGGTAAGACAGTTTTTGAGAAACTTATGATGGGAGACATTTTCTTAAATGTTTCGGAAAGGACGACATACTCCTTTTCGGAACATTTAAGTATAGCCGCTTTCCACCGGATTAGATCTAGACCGGACTGCAATTTCAACTTTTTTTAAATCCGATCCGGTCTGGTTTTAAGTAAACCAATCAAGTTGCTTACTAAATCTTAACCGACAGATTTGGACCGTTCCGCTTA
>JAULBZ010002528.1:2467-18579 GCA_032360805.1 Neoturris breviconis | reverse complement strand
TCAATGAGCTTGAAATTGATTGGTTTCTTCGGGACTAAGAAACCAATCAATTGCAAGATCATTGATTCAGCACTCTTCCCCTGGTAATTTTGGAGATAGTCCCTTACAAGTCTCAAAATATTGTCCGACATTACTTGGAAGAGTGTGTTTAAGTAACACATCAAAAAACACTCCTCCACAGATGATGTCCGACAGTTATTTTGAAGCTTGGTGTTAATACTTGTTGTTTTCGCTTTTCTCTTCTTTGCGATTCAACGTGAACTTTGTGGGTTTCTTGGTCAGCAAGTGTTTTAGCCTTAAGAGCATCCAAAACCTCCTTACGAGATTCTTCAATGATCTATAGAACAGAAAGAGTTCACACAAATAGTATACAAAATTGTGTAGTGTAATGTTTCATTGGTTGAAATAAATAGTAAATAATGTGCTGTGGAGGAAGGATATTTGAGCATAGATTCAACCTGTGTAGCCTCAAGCTATGTGCAAAACCACTCCCCATGACAATTATTTACTCCACCCCACAGTGCCCCCCCTCCCTGCCATACATGTTATCATAACTTCTGAACGAATGGCTATCAAGCCTAGAAACTTTTCCTACAATTTATCTGGAATCAATTTTCCCTTAGCAATCAAATTTTTGACAGGTGGCAATTTTTTTTTTTAAAACAATGGTGACCAAATATTTTTTTAGCTAAAAACTTTTTCTGCACTTGTTTGACCCTAATGACGTCATCTTAAAAATAAAAAAATAATTATGCCAAAGTGTTATATGTGTTGAACTAACTTTCTAGAAAGTTTCAACCCCATAGCATGTTCTTATCAAAAGTTGTGGACAACACAAAGTGCCAACCTACCCCCTTATCAATTTAGATCCCCAAAAAGCCTATCCTGAATAGGGTTAAGGCAGCCTTTACGTACACCCCTAAAATGGGTTTCAACCTAAACAATCTTGCATTTGACTGGTTTCTTAGTATCAAAGAAACCAATCAATTACAAGCTTGTTTAGGTTGAAACTCATTTTGGGGGGTGTACGTAAGACTGCCTACATAGACAAAAGGCTGCCTATGTAGACACAAAACATATATAATATTATGAACAAACATACTCCAGCTGTTTCAGTTTTTTGAGCAATAATATGAAGTGTTAGCTGGTCAGCTTCTTTCTTCGTGTCAACCTGGTATTTAAAACAATTGTGATAAATATGGGAGATTAAAGAATCTTTGGTCGGCTTAATTTCGAGTTTTTCGATAACATTTCAAGTTTTCTTTAATCTTTCGAGTTTGTCTTGATGTTACTAACATGTGATTAGATTTATCTGTTTATATGCTTGGGCAATCAAGTTCACAAAAACAAACTTTTGACAAGAAGCAATGGCTGATTCTAAAATTTTTGTTTGAAACAGAATTGTTATGTTGAGTTACTCTGTTATCGTTTCTGATTTTTGTTTAGGATAAAATATTTACAAGAATTAATTGTGACCAGATTATGAAAAATATCTATGCATGTGTTTTTATCAGGTTGTTAATAATGTCGAAGATACAGACCGATAAAGTAGGTCTTGTCAAATTGAGCCCACTGAAGCACTTGTGGGTACAGACACTCTGGAGAACTCTAAATTGAAATAACGTGAATGGCTGACAATCTACTACAAATATATATATATAATATATAACTAATAGTTGTTTCACTTTCTTGTAGTACGTTTTTTCTTCAAAAAATTCAAAATAGTTACTTTCTCCACTGTCACATCACATATGTACACATAAGATCAAAATTGAAATAAAGTTCACATGCAACAAATATAGCTCATAGATTATTCATATTTAACAGCTTAAAATGAAAGTTTACATTCAGTTTTTCGCTAAAAGACGAGCCATATTTGTCTTGATTTTGTGTTGCTTGGATATTGCGATAATGATATTTACAAGTCGGCCAATGGTTCTTTAACATAGTAGTCTATATAAGAGCAAATAATCACGGAGAAGAGTTATTTTTGAGCATAGTTTTAGGCTACAAAGCCTCAAGCTATGCTCAAATATCACTCCCCCACAGTTATTATTTTGCTCAATTGAATTAATGTCTAGCAGTTAATTCAAAGCAATCAATAAATACACATTCATACATTCGAAAAGTTCTAATACAAAAATTGTTCCTAGTTCTTGGAAATTAATGTTAACACTTATACCTTTTCTCTAACCAACTTCTCTGCCTGAACTTGCATAACACTAATCATGTTACCTTGTTCTTCAACCTATAAAAATATTAAGTATCGGTAAGGGCAAAGTGCTAGGTAATTTATTTATTTATTAATTCATTCAGATATTTTTGTATTTATTTACAGTGGTCAAAATAAGAGCGGATAATCACTGTGGAGGGGTGTTTTTGAGCATACCTTCAGTCTACAAGACCTGGAGTTATGCTCAAGAATCCCTTTTCCACAGTGATTATTTATTACTATTGGTTCTACAATTCTGATCAGATTTAGGTTATGAGTGTAAATCAATTGAAAAACTCAGGATCCAGAACAAAGCTCAACTAGTACCTTTTTACTAAGAGCATCGGTCATCTCCTGCATCTTCTCCTTGCTTTGTTTATTAAATATCAGTTTATTTTCTTCAATATCCCTCTGAAGTTTTTGATATTTTTGTACATAATTTTGCATGTCACTTTTAAGCTGTTTAACTTGAACTGACGCCTGGAATAAACAAAATACATACTTAATATTATAACTGCCAAACATCACCTGTGAATGAGTAGCTTTTAGTATGACTTTCAGTTTTGAAGGTCAAAAAAACTTAACACTAAGAGACCATCTCAAAATTTCGCTCCAAAACTAAAGTAGAAGCTCATTCATAATAATGCTCCAAATATCATAACATCTTTAATTCCAACCATATATTTATAAAACTTTACACGATAAAAACAATATAGTTACTTCTAAGGAATTTTAGGTTCTACATGGTAGTGATCATACACATGCTTTCTTATCACGAACAAAAAAAAAAAAAAATAGTCTGAAATGGAAATGTTGACAACATAACCAAAAAACATGCCAATACAGGGATGCTGTATTATTGATGCTATTAGGGAGCTTTAGTAACAAAGGTTCTACGACCGCGACGGTTTTGAGGAGTTCAGATATGCTGAGAAGATATGGTTTTGTTATCCTGTCAAACAAACCTGCACAGTTGTATTTTTGTGACGATAAAAATATTTTTACCGTTTTCTCAGACGCTTGAGGTGTAAGAACATTTTTGTCAAAACTTTTTTCAAATACTCGTTAGTTTAGGTCCTTAAAAGGAATAAATAAACAAATATTTTGTCGGTAAAGTCTCAAGTGGAAATACAAAAACATAAATTGTAGCATTCCAGATTCTAGAAACTGGTGTTAGCTAACACAGCTCAGATAGCTGAACTACATAATCTAGATTTGTTTTATTTGTACATGGATGTCATAAGTGTTTGTTTTCACATTTTAAACACCACATAAGCTCTTCTCTGCTTCTGTTCACCTGACCTTTTTCTCTGGCTGACCTACTCATTTATATAAGTAGCGCAAATTTTTAAAGTTCTTCATAATTATTATCTTGTACCTATTATCTTCTTCAAAAATATTTTCCAACTTTCAACATAATAGAAATCGACATGTCCGTGTATAAAACTATTAGAATTTTATTGTCGTTTAAAAAAACGTTTTTATCAATTTAGTAAAATATTGAATCGGGATATACAAATGTATAAACATAACTACACATTTTCACTTGGCATCATTCCAGTTATTCAAACCCAATATTGAATGGTGCCGAAAGAAACCAATCCATTATAAGTTCATTGACTTAACATACTTCTGTACAGATTCGTTGAATTTTGTCGATTTAGTTGATTTAACCCTACCACAAAAGTTGGTTTTCAAGCAAAATTTTGAGATAATCCCTTTTTTCTCCAAAAAGTAAATGGTCAAAATCATGATGCAGCCTACAAAAAACTAGTTTTCGAAGACCGATTGTGAACCCCTTTATGATTTGGGTATGATATTTGGGTTAATTGTGGTCAAAGTCTCATAGGTTAACGAAATCAAAAAATAAAATTGGTCAGAGGTCTCATAATATTATTGCCTTAGAATGGCAATACTAATATTTTAAGATTATATTACACCTTGGACCCCTTTTGCCCAATACTCGGCAACAAGTAGACTACAAGTTTCCAACAAGGTCTAATAAAAAAAGTGAGATGACGATGCCAATACCACAAACTGATAGCAATCACCTATGTAAACTTTGTTTAGCATGCTAAAAATACCTCCTCCAGTCATCCTCTTATTTCGTACCATGCCAATAAATATAAATTTACCTCTTGTTTTTCAATCTGTGATTGTTCAACAAGTTCACAACTTTTCTTTACTTGATGATATGCTTCTGTTTCTCTACGATTACCTTCTTTAACCAATGTCTGCTGTTTCTTAATACTTTCAATTAATTCATCTCGTTCCCTAATTGAAAAGATCATGTAAAATAAACAATCTCAGGAAATAAACAATGAAGATTCACTGTGGAGGAGTAATTTTTGAGCATAGCTTCAGGCTCCACAGTATTATTTACTCTTATTTCAAACACTGCCCTCATTATAAATTGGACTATATGCTAGTACCTGAAGAATAGTGTTACTAATACCTTTACAAAGTCATGACTAGCATTCTTTTTTGCAGATATTAAAATTGCAAGCCTGGAAATTTAGGTCCTATCTTTGGCCTTTTGGCTGCAAATTAGCCTCCAAAGATGCTTCTCCACAAGGGAATGCCAACTTGAATTTTCAGACCTGTGATCTATCAGTATTTAAAATAAGAGTAAATAATCCCTGTAGAGGAGTAATTTTTTAGCATAAATCCTGAAGCTATGCTCAAAATCCCTCCTCTGCAGTGATTATTTACTCTTATTCTAAACACTGACTCAAACTAAAACAAATAATCACTATGGAGGAGTGATCATAATGCTCTTCTTTCAAGCATTAATTTGCCAATGAACCCAAAATATCATCCATATCATCCAACATGTCAGATGGAATATTGGACATGTTTTTCATGCAGAGACTGTGATGTTAGGTGATAAGGAAATGTTGGATGAGATTTCCATCTGGTTTTTTGTTCCATTCAATATTTTCCATGTTGAATTAGTTTAGATATATTCCATCTAACATTATAAAGTGGACATTTCTAAGCCTGGAATGATTTACGGTTAACTCTCATAGGTAGACAGTCCTAAAGTGGACACTCATTAAAGTTAAAGCAGATAATTGTTTCTACCCCTAAATCTCCTTCTATTAAGTGGTCATTGAAAAAGCTGTGATGGACTCTTAGAAATTTTACAGTTCTTTAATGGAAAAGAGTAACTGTTATACAAAGAGAAGATAAGTAGATGATTTTGATCCGTATGAGTGTAGAACATCATTTAGACACTACTTATGGCAATTTTCCATGGTCTTTGGTTCAAACGGGCTTTCTTTTTGGTATTAGAAAAAGTCTCTATAAGGTGGACACTTCATTAAGACAGACCCTTTTCATTTGCCCAATGGTGTTGCTTTATAGAGATTTCACTGTAGTATTGTTCTAATTTTGAGCAAGATCTCGATTGTATTAGTAGTTTGGATGAAACGACACTCCAATATTTCTGTTGTATTCGTTTGCAGGTCTTCCCAGCGGGCAAAAACTTGTTCAAAGTCATTAGTTAAGATGCTAGAATAATGTTGAAAATGTTGTTCCAGCGTCTTTACTGCAGACTTTGAACAAGTTTTTCTCCACTGGGTATACTTTTTTCTGGAAATCTTAACTTGGAGATAATTCATGATTTTGCAGAACATTCAGTTACTTTACATCTTATTGACATAATTCAACATTTTAAACTGTCTTCAAACATTAAGGCACCATCTCCAAAATTCGTTACCAGGGGAAGAGTGCTGAATCAATGATCTTGCAATTGATTGGTTTCTTCGTCCTAAAGAAACCAATCAATTGCAAGCTCATTGACTTAAACACTCTTCATCATAGATTAATTTTTCTCAAAATTATTGAATTTTACTTTTTTAAAGCTGTTAATCTGCTTTTGGTAACGAATTTTGGAGATGGCTCCTAATGATGAATAATGATGATCGCAATAATAATGATCGCAAAAGAATTACCAGCTTAGCATACCTGGATAACCTATCGATAATTTTCTTCTCACTTGATGTTGTATCCCCAGAGCATTTACTACAATATAAATCAGCCTGCCCCTAAAAAAGATGGATAACTAACTGTTTAATTTTTATTATTATCAAAATGTCTAGTCTAAAGAACCGGGAAAAAATCTCTTATTTGCCGACGGGTAAGGGTTAGGTCAAGCAGTCATCGAGACAATTTTCGGAGTTTTAATCATTAAATAAAGAGATTTATTCCCGGTTCTTTAGACACAGCGTATTATTATTCTAGTTGATAGTCAGTACTCAGTACTCAGTGTTTTAAGAGAAGTTGTTCTAACAATTTACAAACAGTACTAATGAAAGCAGTGGTCAAAGTAATAGCAAATAATCACTATGAAGAAGTGATTTTTGAGCCTAACTTCCGGCTATGAATATATTATAATCTTGAAGCGGGGCATTCGTTGATTATAATAAACCAAGGACTTGTTACAGTTTTATTAGGAAATGAATCCTTACCTCCTTAACAGGCGTTTTAAAAAGTCTAAAAAGTAAAAATTGAGTGTAGTGTTAATGAAATTACCAGTCACATAACTTGAAACTATGTGAATAAAACAGAGCACTTATAAAGCCATTTAAACTCCAAGATGTATATTGACCACCTTTGCAAAAAGAAATAAGATTTTTCAAAAATAAAAATTTAAACAAAAATTTCTCTTTATAAGGGTTACTTCTAGAGAATTGTGTTAACCTAGTGAGCACTGATGGAATCTTTCAAATTTTTTAAATGCTACAATTGCTAGTCATAATATAGAAGTACCTTATTTCTGATTTTAATTTAGATATTTCCTCTTGCTGTTGCTCGGCTTGTTTTCTTGTAGTTTTCAATAAACTTGATAAATGATTTGTTTTTGTTTCATACAACTTCTGCATCTTGTCCTACAAAGGAATATAGTGCTCAAGGCTGATCTTGGTTTTCAACGTCAAACTTCAATGTTGTTCTAGTGTCTTTACTGCAGACTTTGAACAGGTTTTTGGCAACTGGTAGGGGTGTGTGAAGATAAAAAATATCAACTATTTCAATACACAGAATATCAAGACCTTCATAAACTAAATACTAAATACAGAAGGGGGTTAGGTCAATGAGAAAACCCATCCATTGCAAGATTGTTGATTCAGCACTCTTCCATGTAAATTATATATCTAAGACAGTCACTTACCATTTCATCACACAGCATGTCATGACCTTCTACAGCAGAACTTGCCACCAGTCTTTGTGGAAATACAACATCATCTGAAATATCATTGCTTGATCGTCGTTTTTGTTTTTTCTAATTAATAAGACAAGCAAAATATTACGATCAACAGGCAAATAATTATATTGATGTGACCAAAATATTTCACATAAATTTTACATATTAATTTTCTATCAAATGCAGATTATGGAGATGTATTCACAAGCCTCAATATAACGATTGGATATCACCTGTGGAGGAGTGTTTTTTAGTACAGTTTTCAGCTGCAAAGCTGCAAACTGCACTCAAAGACACTCCTCCACAGGTGATATCCGACCGTTATATTGAGGCTTGATTCATAAAATCAGTGATCAATATGAGAGCAAATAAATCATAGGAATTGTTGAGTATGACTTCAGGTTACCACAAGCCTGCAGCTTCCAGCTACCAAGCCAGCAGTTATGCTTAGAAATTACTCGTCCATAGTGATTATTAGCTATTTTTATCATATTTTTTTCCACAGGGATATGTTTGAGCTATCTGATTGGGACTTATACTGATCGTTTGTGACACTCACAGGGAATGATTTTACTCTAATCAAACTCAAGTAATTTAACGCAGAATCATTGATAGAGACGATGAGGATAATTATGGATGTCAACTCTTCTGTTATCTTTTGATCTCACTTCAATCTGTTCTTGATTCTTACCCATTATCCAGTGTCCGAGATAGGAGCAATCACTGTGGATGAGGGATTTTTGAGCAATACTCGAATATCCATCCTCCTCAGCAGTTATTTGCTCTTTGCTCTTATTTCAAATACTCTCCGAAGGGTAATTGTAGGGGGCATAATAGGAGAGGTCAACATTTCATAAAAAAATCATACATTTGGGGAAGGGGGCGTTAATAATTTTAGTGGGGATAGCAGTTTTAGAAAATGCCATAATTAGGGAGAAGTAATAATTGTTGGGAGGGGGAGTTGAAATGAGAAACAAAAACACATGGAATTCGAACATTTAGATATTACTTAAAATGTTACTTTTCTTTACTGTACTATATAGTTTGTTGTTTTTGACTACATAGTTTGATGAGTTCCTCACTTTTAAAAAAATGTATTTTTATTTTTAACTTAAATCAAGTACAGGTGGAAGGAAAAGATCCCGATTTGCTTCAAATTGACTTAAATAGGAGCGAGAAGTAATAGTTAGGGGGTTGATGTTTTAGTGGTGTATTAATTAATTGAAATTGGTGGATTTTTCTCCAAAAATCGGAATTTTAAATTTACTCATAATAAGCTCATACCTCAGCATCACATTCAGACTTTGTTCTAAGTAATCTTTCCTTTGGAAGCTTTGAAACACTTTCTACCGAGGAAGTATCATCTTCATCGCTAATCTCTGCTAGGGGTGCAGTTTGTTCGCATGCAACATTATGTCGCATGCGTTCATATAATTTTAAATTTTCATTAGCAATTTGTTCTGATCTTTCTTTCAGTTTTTCAAGTGCATCCTACAAAAAAAACATATCATAAAAATATCACTGGTCGAAAAATGAGCCAAATAATAACCACTGTGTGGAGGAGTGATTTTTGATACAAAAAAAACTCTTCCACAGTGATTATTTACTCAGGTTGGTCAATAAAGTAAATCAATTTTGTCAACTAATTTTTGTTTTCAATGCTCAAGGAGGTTTAAATTGACAAATCTTGTACTTTACAAGCCTTAAAATGTGGAGGTACGTTTTTTTAGTATAGCTTTCAGTTGAAAAGCAGGTGATGACCGACAGACTTAAGGCTTGGCTTAAGCCTCCCCCTAAACTATTTAAAATAGATTATACATTGCTAAAAACAGAAATAATGAGGAACTATGCATGTGATTTTTATGTTTTAACCAATATTCTTTAATTGCTAGTACTATCTTATAACTTACTATCAAGTTTGTTTTATAATGCAGTTACACAGGACTTCCAGCATTAAAATAACGTTTGAGTTATTATGCACTTATAACTGAAAAAGTATAGGGACATGCACCTATATAATTTGCATTTCCATTTGTTCAAAATTCCAGAAATCGTAATTTTTTAATTATGGGCTAATATGCTTATAATGCAGGGTAGTAATAGAGTATATAAGAAGAACAAGAAAATTTTCGAAACAAAGGGCTTAGGGATTTTTCAATCTGTATTTAGGTGAAGCCATATAAATCACCTGTTCATACAAGGCTAATATTTAACGCTTTCTTTATCATTGTAACCTCAAGAAAAACAAACGAACATCTGCAATTGAATCAAAATGAGAAATGCTCATTGATGAAGCCAAGCTCCGCACAGTTTAAAGGTTGAGTTTCACTAGGCAAAAAAGTTTCACGCAAAATCCAAAAAAAGACGTTCCATTGGTAGCCAATGAAATGTCTTCTGATGGCCTTCACATAGAATTTTTCGCATAGTGGAAATCCACCCTTAATTTAAGGTTGTCTTTTATAATGTGACAATCTCTAAAACAATAAGGGACCATCTCAAAAATAAAACCTACTGGGGAGAGTACTGAGCCAAAAATCTTGCAATGGATTGGTTTCTTTGTACCGGAGAAACCAATCCACTGCAAGCACGTTGACACAACACCCTTTTGTGCAGATTCAGTTTTGTTTTGTTGAATTTTGGTTGATTTTTTAACCATATCAAAAAGTTGATTTTGGAGCGAAATTTTGAGATAGTCCTTATAAAACAATAAACTCTTACTTGATAAAAATTAACTTGTTCTTGCAATTGATTTTCTACAGATGTTTGATTGGATACCATAGGCGTTATATCTGATGGTTTTGGAATATCAGATGCAGCATATCGATTTCTCTAGAATAATAATATCTATTTTATATTACCTATCAGTCAATATAGGAGCAAGTAATCACTGCAGAGAAGTGCTATTTTAGCATAGCTTCAGGCAACCACAGCCTATATTTACTTTGCTCACAGAAACAAATATAAGTAATTATAAGCTTCTTATTATATTTCTCTTTCACACTATAAGACCTTTCAAAATTTAAACCAATTCATCTTTTTATGTTCTGTATGTTTAATACGCAAACAGTAGAAACAAGATCATATCAACAATGCGTCTTATGATCTTATGATCTTATGATGGTTGAATAAGACTAAGAATCTTCACCACAAACTATATTCATTTATTTAGTGTTCTCATGAAAATCCCTTCTCTCTTTTTAATAATGCAAAGGAGAGACCTCCTTACCACAGCTAAAACGTGTCAAGTTTGGAACAAGCTAGCTAGACTGGAATGGTTGAATAGAAAATATTCTGGCTGTATTAGTAAACTTCCGTGAAAAATAATGATCAGATGTAGTAATATGTACAACGACGTATTGACTGGCAATAACTTAGAATAGTGCCCTGGTTATGCCACTCGAATGGAAAACGAGAGCAATAAGAATCAATAGCTATTTATTAAATTTTGTATTGATGGATTGCCATTAGAACTAACCGAACTTAACATGAGAATACTTTGGGCTGAATACAACATAGAGATTTTACACTAAAAGCAGAAATCTTTCGGCCGCCAGGCGGCTGTTAATTTATTTTCATTTGACTATAAAAAACATTTAATTCGCTGGTGTTATTCTCATTTGCTGAATATTATTTACTTGAAACAACCAATTGCAAATTTTATGTAAAATTAGTTTGGAAGAAATAGTCCCCTCTGATTAGGAAGTTTTTTGTCAACTGAATGAATGCTAAAAAAATATTTTTAAATTTCTTACAAACTAACCTCTGCAATATCATGAACAGCTTGCCTTCTCTGTCTTTGATCATCTTGTTCGAGAAGGAACTTCAATCTATCGGCTAAAAAAACAAAATATTTCTTACCTGTTGAGATAAGGTACAAATAAATTGTCTAATGAGACAAAATAGACACAAACTGTCAACTGAAAATGTAACAAATTAGACAGAAAATAGATAAACCATAAAAGTATGCATTAACTTCCAAAGTATTTGGTGGGAAAAACTTTCAGTGATACCGAAATTTAATCTGCCAAAATAATAATTCTGCTGAAATTTTTTCCCTCCAAAATATTTTATTATTATTATTATTATCTTTTTATTATTATCATTTTATTGCTATTAGGGCAAACAGAAACCAAAAAAGCTAATTTGAACTATTTTATAAATATAAGCCTTCAGTACATCTAATAGTGGTAAAGTGTAGGCAATTCAATGGAGAAAAAATTCCAAAAATCAAAATTCCAAAAATTCCGCTAAAGTATTTCCACCTAAACTTTATCAGCCGAATATTTTCAGACAATTGGCTGAAAATATTCTGAAAATGCTCTTCTCCATAGGGATGACTGGCAGTTATTTTAACCTCTGTATCATAAGAACATCGCTTATGCTAGAAATAAATATGAGCGAATATATAATCACTGTGTAGAAGTGATGCTTGAGGATACAGTAGCTTCAGGTTACAAATCTTGAAGCTATGGTCCTGCTCCACAGTGATTATATACTCTTATTTTGACCACTGGAGAATGTTTCCAGAGAAGAGTGGCAAGGTGTTATAATTGCAAATCAATAAAGATAAAGGCTGTTTTCCACTTCAAAAAAATTTCCACAGAACAGAAAATGCGCACTCGTACAAGGAAATTATAGGCATTCCATTGGTAGAAATTGACATCACACGATTTCTGTTCCACAGAAAACTAAAGTGGAAAACGGCCTTAATATTTTTTACTAATAAAAATATACATGTTACATCTGTTTTTCTAAAAATAGCCGCTAAAGATGCAGCTAAAGAGAATTTATTTTTACCTTGTGTAGACAGCGGTGAAGTATTTCTTCGAATGAGTGGATGCTCCATCGATTTAACAGATCAAATCATTTTTTACTTCTTTACCTAAAAAGTACATACAGTATGGTGTAGGCCTAAATATACAGCAATGGTGGTATTCTGAGATGTGGTGATTCGTTGCTTTGATGGCTATGAGCTTTAAAATAATTGTCAGACATTACCTGCGGAGAAGTGTTTTTTAGTCCAGTTTTCAGCTTCAAAGTTCATACATGGAACTTTTGCGAGTGGACCATTTTGAAGCATTCAGAGTAGAAAACTTTCTCAATGGCACTATTTTGAAACGGACTTGGTATTTACTTTTGAGAAAAGTATAAATCAAAGTACGGTATTGAAAATAGTCCACTAAACCAAGTGATAGTTAAACCTAAGCACATACGTTTGATTTGCATATACACATCATTATACAATGTGTCTTTATCAAGATGGTAAAGTTTCAGGTCTAATTAACAATTGGAACACCTTTTTTAAGGTAAAATTATGTCAAGTCACTGTGGAGGAGTAGTGAGATCTCATATATGATATATCAAGGATATACACCCAAATTTTATATGGCATCAGGATTTTATGTCTTAAGTTGATAAAGTTTCGGGTCAAAACAATTGGAACACCTTTATCAAGGTAAAATTATATTAAATCACTATGGAGGAGAGTATCAAAATTTAATATCATAGCCTGAAGCAATGCTCAAAATCCACTCCTCCACAGTGGATATGAATTGGATACACATTATACATCATAGCATTATGTACACACCAAATAAAAATAGAGAATACACCTATGCTATAGTATTAGTTGTATATATGTATACATACGCACATATGTGCATACATGTATATTCCCATGTATATGTATGTACATAAGATATACAGTACACATAGACTATGAACAAATATTATTATTATTAGACTATACTATGTTTTTGTCAGTAGTAGAAACTATGTATATAGTTATTTTTTTATATAAAACACACATAAAATATCTAACAGGTAGTTGTCATCATAGTAGTTGTAAAAATTAATAAATAAAAAATAATGTATAGAAAAATAATTTTTCTTTAAAACAATCCATTCTTTTATTAAAAAAAATCGTTCTCTGTTAAATTGTGTATTGTCATTAAATTACTAATTTTCATTGGGAGTAATTATTAATGTAATAAAAATTAACTTACTGTATACTCTTAGCAGTAATTAAATGTTTTATGACCCTAAAGTGGATAACATTAATATTTATTTGAAAAGTGATAGCTATAGCTAAAAATCAGTTATTTCAAAAAAATATTAAATTATGGCATTATATTTACACTATGACGTTGAATTCTAATTCTTCGATGTATCGGGAGACTCGGGATCTTTGAGAGTATAACTAATGAATAGAAGGCATATTAAAATAATAACATTTTGTATAAAACTTAACACGTTGTGACTGATGGTCTCTCTGGAGATCGTAGATTCAACAGAATTATATGCTTGATGAATCTACGGTCTCTCTGGAGACCGTAGATTCAACAAAATACGGTTTTTTTATATAAGTAGAGTTAGTTTTTGTTAGCTTTTGACGAGAGTTAAAAGCACAGTGATTTTGACAAGAAATAGATATAACCAATATAAATATCCAGAGTTTTTAGCGATCACCGTATCATTTGGTAGCAGAGGGTGGTTATTGGTTATTATGACAGAAAACGGACATGTTCAAGAAAGTTTTGAACGTAGCGCTCAAGATGGAGCGCAGGGAATAAATATTAGCACATGGTTAGTAGAAATCACTGATTTAAAACAGAAGAAATGTAGACTTAAAACTTTGTTTACGAAAACAAAAAATCGATTATTGAATACCATGGAAGAGGATTTGCCAAGTAGACGTAAAGTTAGGCAAATGCAAACGAAATTGGATGATTGCCAAGAAGAAGTTATTTCTGTAATGTCTTCGTTAGCGGAAAAGTATAAAGGGACTAGTGACATTGATAAGTGGATGAAAACAGTAGAAGAAATTGACACTATAGTTAATGAACAAGATATGGTACATGCTATGGTAGATTCTTATTTAAGACAAAGAGCTGACGAAGAATCGAGTATTTCTACCCACATATCAAGTGTTAGCACTTTGGAACGTCGGATGCAAGAATTGTCGTTCAAAGAAGACCAGGCAGTAGATAAAGGTATGAAAAATATACATTCATTAATCAATTCTGATTCCCATCATAGATCTATGAGGATTGTTAATTTAAGTGAATTTGGCAAAGCCAAAATGATGTCTGATTATCAAATTTGTGTGCAAGATAAGAAACTGGGACTGTCACAGAGTGAATATGGGGGAATGCACCACGTAGAAGTACACAATCCAACACAAACTTATAGAAGAATACACAGCGATATATGCACCAGATTTGGACAAAAAGACGACGTCACTCAAAGATTTGATCAAAAAGACGACGTCTTTAAAAGATTTGGACAAAAAGACGACGTCACTCAAAGATTTGATCAAAAAGACGACGTCACTCAAAGATTTGATCAAAAAGACGACGTCATTCAAAGATTTGATCAAAAAGACGACGTCACTCAAAGATTTGAACAAAAAGACGATGTTTCCAAAACATTTAATCAAAAAGACGACGTCACTCAAAGAGTTGGTCAAAAAGACGACGTCATTCAAAGATTTGGACCAAGAGATGTTTCAAAAATAATTGGACAAAAAGATGACGTCACACAAAGATTTGATCAAAAAGATGACGTCACACAAAGATTTAATCAAAAAGACGACGTCACTCAAAGATTTGGACAAAGAGATGTTTCAAAGAGAATTGGACAAAAAGATGACGTCACACAAAGATTTGATCAAAAAGACGACGTCACACAAAGATTTAATCAAAAAGACGACGTCACACAAAGATTTGATCAAAGAGACGACGGCACTCAAATATTTGGACAAAGAGATATTTCAAAAAGACTTGATCAAAAAGACGACGTCACACTTAGAGTTGGTCAAAAAGACGACGTCACTCAAAGATTTGGACAAAAATACCAAATGCGAACTGACGATATATATGAGGGATCTGAACAAGCTCAAATAAATCATTACAATGAAAACGAATTCATGCATCAAGTTCACCGAAAAAATGATGTCTCACATGTCTCACAGAAATATCACCTTTCATCTTCCAGACATGACAAGAGAGGCCAAGTTGGTCAACAACACCAAAATTATGTTAGTAATAGAGAACCACAAACAATGGTAAGAAATGTTGGTCAAAATTTATATGTATCTGATGTTTCTGAAAGAGATTTGGGTAAGAAAATTATGCCACGTTGTGAATTGAACCAAGCTGGCCAACAACACCATAATTATGTTGGTAATAGAGAACAACAACTAATGGTAAGAGATGTTGGTAACAGAATGATGTCAAGTTGTGAAGTGAACCAAGTTGGTCAACAAAATCAAAATCATGTTGGTAATAGAGAACAACAACCAATGGTAAGAGATGTTGGTCAAGATTTTCATGTACCTGATGTTTCTGAAAGATATGTGGGTAACAGAATGATGTCACGTTATGAAGTGAACCAAGTTGGTCAACAAAATCAAAATCATGTTGGTAATAGAGAACAACAACCAATGGTAAGAGATAGAGATGTTGGTCAAGATTTTTATGTACCTGATGTTTCTGAAAGAAATGTTGGTAACAGAATGATGTCACGTTATGAAGTGAACCAAGTTGGTCAACAAAATCAAAATTATGTTGGCAATAGAGAACAACAACCAATGGTAAGAGATGTTGGTCAAGATTTATATGTACCTGATGTTTCTGAAAGAAATGTTGGTAACAGAATGATGTCACGTTATGAAGTGAACCAAGTTGGTCAACA
>JAULBZ010002527.1:0-18580 GCA_032360805.1 Neoturris breviconis | reverse complement strand
TAGGCAAAAAGACTTAAATTTTGATTAGCAAGACGAACTGCACGGAAATTTGCATTTGTACCAAGAGCCTGGGTACTGCTAGAAGCAACAAAATGTGTTGACTTTGCAAAAAGTCCTAAGATAAATAAAAGATTGATCACTAAGATTTAAGCGATTTATGGCGTGCTGTCGAAGTGCCAATGGGATTACTTGGTAGTATTACTGCTGTAACGTTTCGTCATGGCAAGTCATAATTAGTCATGGGAGAACAAACCAATGGAAAATTTGCAAGCTCATACCTTGGACAAGATGAAAATGGAAATTGTAGGTTAGAAGAAAGTGCTGACAAAACAGAGTACTTACGTTTGAACTGGTTTCCTCAAAAATGTGTTCAGCGTGTAATGCAACTCGTAGGTGAACAGACTCAGACGGGAGATATTGTACGACCCCATCACTCGGTAGAGAAGCCATTAACAGCTGTAGCTGCATCTCTAGCACTCATAATAAGTAATCGTTTGTTGGAATCGCATCCCGGCGAAAAGTCATACAAGATTATTGGGTATTTGATACGTCTGTTTGTACCTCTAGATGCTCCTGAATAATTTTATGATCTATGGTAGCTATAAGGCGTAACCGAACGATAATCCAGCACATGTGGACAATATCTTTAAAATTGATTTTACGGAGGTATGGCTCCCAATGGATCAATGTCAAACTATGATGGATCGGCTGCAAATAGTCTATGCATGTCAATATGCTACCAGTAATTTATTTCTCGAAAGAGTTACCTTTCTGGATGAGCATGACCATTGAAAGGAATGCTGCGAGCGAGTAGATCCGTACTGGCATTATTACAATAAATGTGATAAACGCGAGCATTTCTCCTATATATGGGATGCACTGTTGGACTTACCAGGAGCCGGTTTACATTGGGGAAAATTCCTACCACTTTATGGACTTTCTATAAGTGTAAAATTCAAAAAAACTACTAATAATTATTTTTTTACATAAAAAGTATAAACGGCCAAATTGATAACAATTTCAAGGCAAATCGAATATAATATAATAATAAGTTATAATATTAAATCTAATCAATGTGTCTTTATTTCTAAAAATGTTTGAGTTATCTGAACAAATTAAATGTTCGAGTTATCCGTGCTTCGAGCTATCGAGGAGAGTGACCAAGAAAAGCAGTTCGAGATAGTGAAATTCGACATATCCAGTCACTGCAAAAAAAATTATATTTTCCAACACTCGAAAATATTAGTGTCATAATTATCCGATATTTTCCTATAGTTTTCCATTTTTTCGTGCAAGAAAACATCGACCTGGTGCCATTTTCTTGCAAATAAAAATATCAGGAAAATATGGGATTAATGGCCCCTTAATATTTTCTGATCTGTACGGTTATCTCTCAAAAATTGTTAATATATTTATATATATGTTTATATATTGACAATGTGTCATTAAAATGGTGTAAATTTTCAATGGATTCATGACAGGCGAAAAGTAAGTGAATGATTTCACATTCTGTACGATATTTAAAAATTTAAATTTAGCACAAATTCTGATTCTAATGATATATAATATGACAATATTTGGTAAAAAAACAGACAATTCTTTTGGTTACGCCACCTGTTGACAATTCTTATATATAAAGAACAATAGGCGGAAAGATCTTTTTTCCCCTATTTTCCGATTCTTCATAATATTGAAAAAGTCACAAAATTTCAGTTCAGAAAACCCATATTTGAAAAGTTAAATGTAAAAAAGACATTGCCTTTGTGAACAGAAGATATGGACATATTTGAACTTTTCCAAAAAATATAAATGAGAGTTGACAAAAAATGTTACACTCGCTAAAGGCTAAATGTAGCGAATTGTAGATTTTAGTAATTTTCTACTTTTGCATAGAAAGCAATGACAAAATGTAGCTATATTCAAAGGTACGGTATTGAAAGTAGCCTGCCGAACCAAGAGAAAAGTAAACCTAACACATGAATATGATTTGTATACACACATTTTACATCATAGTAAATTTACGCAAGAAAAGTTATTGGAAAAAATATATCACCCTGGCGGAATCCGCTGATTTTCTTTTTCAATTTATAATCAAGGAAAGGTTGAGCACCGTGGAAAGTTTGAAGGCAAATGGACACACGTACTATGTGCTTTTACTATGCTATATGTTGTTATTGGTTAATTAACGTGTATGGTCAGAACAACAACTTTTAATAGAAACACAAATTATTTCAACTTCAAATATTTCTACAATTATAATATAGACTAGTTCAAAGTCCGCAGTCGTCTTTACTAGCTACTGACTTTGAACAGGTTTTTGCCCACTGGGACGAATTATTTATAAAAAATTATTAATATATACAATAATTTATATTAGCTAATTCACTAGAAAGTGACTGAAATATGAGCAAATAATCACTGTGGAGGAGGGATTTTTGAGCATAGCTTCAGAGTAAAGAAGGGACGAGAATTTTGTCCGTCATGACAGTATTATTTATATATCCTAAATTGAACCAATCAGAAAGGAATTCTACAGTGTTATTAGATACATCAGGCGCGTTTGGCAGCTTTTGCACTTACACCTACGCATATATTTTTTTTGTTTTTCGGGGTCTCAATATGGACACTGTAGCCCCCAATGGAATACGAGACATCAAGTCTGATTTAACTGTCGGATATCACCTTAGGGAGAATGTTTTCATCCACAGACAATATCTGGCAGTTATATTCAGTGAAATTATCAATACCGTAATGCTTCGATTAAACGCCGGGGGCGTTTATTAAATATTTTCATTTGCAGAGGGGGCGTTTAATCAAGGGGGCGTTTAAAAGAAGGGGGCGTTTAATCGATGCATTAAGGTACCTTAATATTCCAGATTTGGTAACTTCCGAAAAACAACAATAATACCGGATGATATTCAAACAGATTATTCGACAAGGTAAAATCACACTTCTCTTCAGTCTTCAAAAGAAAATATATAGGAGAGTACTGAGTCAACGCAAGTTCGTTGACCTGACACACTACTGTATAGATTCACTTTTGTTGAATTTTTTCAATTTTAGTTGGTTTAACCCGATGGTTGGTTGGTTTTGGAGCAAAATATTGAGATGTTTTCTCAAACACTGAATTAATTTTGATGTCTGATTTTACCGAATCGAAAACCTGTTTACACATAAGAAGTTTCTATTTCGAGCAGAAATTAAGAAAAACCCTTCTTACTGGAAATAATATGTTTAATGAAAAACACACGATGTATATTTTTGTCACAAACCTAGTCATCTTGCATAAATTTATATTTTTACAAATTGTCTTACAAATATTTGTCTAAGCACTCAGTTATGCGTCGATATCTAACTTAAATCGAGTGGGCAAAACAGCAATACACGTCTTTACTGCAGACTTTGAACACGTTTTTGCCCACTGAGACATCTCTTGAGGATTGTTATTCTTTGTTATATTTTATATACAGAAACGGTATCATCATAATAAGGGTGGATTTCCATTAGCGGAAAATTCCGCGCGGAATTTTACGCTAATGGAAAATGGCCTTAATAATTAAATACAGCCTATCTACCCAGTGGGATAAAAACTTGTTTAAAGTCCACAGTAAAGACGCTAGAACAACGTCGTTCGCCGTTGTTCTAGCGTCTTTACTTCGGACTTTGAACAAGCGTTTTCCCATTGGCTATACTATAAGCACCGCGACAAAATTAGATTAGCTCCAACCAAACCAGTAGAAAAAAGTCAACAGTAAGCGCTATAACGTGTTCTAGCCTCTTTACTGCAAACTTTGAACCGGTTTTTCCCAACCGAGAACCGGTTTTTCCCAACTGAGAACAGGTTGGAAACACGATCCATTGTTGCTACACCCACTGAAAGCACTCCATGTTCAAACTTTCTAAAGTTGTTTAACCTTTAGTGCACATCTCAAAATTTCGTCAACAAACAAATTTGACCAATTCAACAAGAATGAAACTGCTCAGAAGGATGTTATGTCAACGAGCTTGCAATGGATTGGTTTCTTCGTTGACTCAACACTCTTCCCTATACATATTATTTTTCAGATGGACCCTTACAAGAGTGTGTGAAACCGATCTAATTTTGCCGGAGTTTGTCTTCGTGGAATTAACATTTCATGCAAACTTACACACAGCGTAAAAGACTACTGAATACGATCCGTTAGCTGTATCTCCGTATTCGGGCATGCGTATTATTATATATATACGGAGATATACAAGTCGGTATATAGTCGTTGTCCACGCAGTGATAATCAAACCTGAATATAACTGCCGGACATCACCTGTGAAGGATTGTGTTTTTAGTCTTCAAAGCTGAAAACTATGCTAAAAAACACGCCTCCACACATGTGATGTCCGGCAGTTATATTCAGGCTTGATAATAAATTGCTAAAGGAATTAACGCGGCCGGTGTTAAAATTTGAAGATACTTAATTCCTTATAATTATTCTTAACACCTGAATCTACATACTCTGAAAAACTAGTAAAGTAACAAGAAGACGCCCTAAAACAAGCGAAAATAACTACATACCCATCTTCCATCTAAAGCCCAGAACCACCA
Organism: Neoturris breviconis; assembly: GCA_032360805.1. Taxonomy (NCBI): domain Eukaryota; kingdom Metazoa; phylum Cnidaria; class Hydrozoa; order Anthoathecata; family Pandeidae; genus Neoturris; species Neoturris breviconis. The sequence continues at coordinate 14,001 of JAULBZ010002527.1, read as the reverse complement.
AAAGTAAGAGATAAGCGAGACACTGTACAGAGCCGTCAAGTGACGTCTATAATTAACGTCAAGACGTCAAAACGACGTATTTTCCACGTCGATTAGACGTTGGCTGTCTACTAGGTAAAGGCGGACTTATACTAGGCAAATTCTAAGTGAAACCATTACATCGGTTAAAAGCGACGTCAGTGACGTCACTTTCAAACAATGTTATGGCTTTATTAGAATTCATGCGAACGAATTCGCCGAGTGGAAATCCGCCTTAACGTTAATCGGAAACTATTTTTATTACCAATACCGTAGCGTGTTCAAATGTCCATATGTTCTACCTATAGCTTGTAGAAAAGTCGTCTGAAGCAAAATATTAAGCGTCTGTGTCACCTTGGAAACCAACATCAGTATAAAACGGATTAATAATTCCATTATCGTCAACATTCGTCTCTTCGTAAGTCCCTTCAGTACCGCTTATACCAAATACAGGATTTTCAAACATCTTGCCTTGTTTTTTACTTATAATGTTCTTGGTTTTCTTTGAGTCAGTAAATAAATCGTCAGGTTTGAGACCATCGTAGAGCGGGTTATCAGGGACGACTGTATCTTCAACTTCCTCTTCATTGATACCATATATAGGATTAAAATGTTCAATGTTATTAAAATCGTTGTCAACAATTGATTCGGACCTCCGAGCCATGACCTCAAGATTTGTGCCACCATATTTTCCATCGTAATATTCTGATTCGTCGAGTTTTCGTCTGCCTGCGTTGCGTCGATTACGTGCAACTAATACGGCAACAATAACTATTAACAAAACACATGCTACAATACCGACAATTGGTAAAACCGTCAATACTGTCGGACTGTCGTTATCTCCTTTCGATTTAGCTGTGATTGGTCTTTTCAGGAAGGAATTTTCATTTAGATGGGAGTTGACCACTGCACATACATTACAAGCGAAGTGGTTGTTTTTGATCGTACAATCGTTATACAATTCCTCGCATGTTTCGTTAACAGAAAATAACAAGACATTCGGAGCAAGCGCCTCTCCTTTATATGCTCCAAAGAATTTAACCTGTGTGTTTTGTGTACTATCACGTCTTATTCTCGATTGTCCGTCACTTTCTTTTGTCTTATCATTTACTTTTATTTTTTCAAGTTCATACGATAAGATCATGACGTCAGACATCTTAACTTCTTTAAATACGTCATCTTTACCTTTTTGTAACCAAGGTAACGGAATAGCAACCGTATCTTTCATAAACTTTTCAAAATGAAGTTTCCATAAAATAGCAGCGTTTTTTTCGAGTGAGGCAAACTTTTGAGGGAATTGTAAAAATACAAAAAATTCTTGAGAGACACATATAGCTTTTCGTTCTTCATCCACTTCAGATAGGTCAGGTTGAACGCAGATTTCAGTGTCTTTACACTCCGTACTTGAACAATCTGATGTTTTTCTCTCACATGTCGAACCAAAATATCCCTGTGGACACACACACCTAAAACCATTTACTAAATCTTGACATTCTCCTTTAAAACAAGGTTGCTTTTCACATTCATCAATTTCGATAGAGCATTTTGGACCACGGAATCCGCTATCACACACGCATGTATAATTATTTACACGATCGATACAAGTTGCATTGTGTCCACACGGGAATGACACACAATCGTCAATGTCCACGGAACAATCATGACCGGTGAAACCCTGTACACACGCACACGAGTAGTCTAAATGAAGATCTGTACAGATACCTTTATTTTGACAAGGTGAACACGGTTCACTCTCTGATTGATTACATGAGGTTTGTTGTTTACCGATACAATATATACATTTTGGAAAGCAGTCATCGACCTTTATACAATCACCACCATTCGCTTTGAATCCTGGAGAACAAACGCACTGAGTATGCGTCCTATTAACTCTCTCACACACGGCGTTCTTTTGGCACTGTATTTTTTTTTCAACGCATGGATTAATTGCCGTTACATTGAATGTTAAATCACCTATGATGGAGAGTGGTGGAATTCCATCGTCCTTGGCTTCTATAGACACAGTATAACTAGTCTGGATGTCGGCGTTTAAATCACCAATCAATGTAATGAACGAGCTAGAAGCTGGAGCGTGTGTATTGACTACGCTAAATACATTTACATAATTCAAAACTTTGAACGTGATGCGTTGCCTTACCCCTTCTGGGTTATCAACCCATAATTGACCCAGCCTCGTATTGCGAGCAGTATCTTCATTTAAATCCAATGAACCGTGTAATAAACTCAAGTTACTTGGTGCCTCATTAACATCTTTGGCTATAACAGTTATTGATCCATTGAAAGACATCGGTGGCTGTCCATTATCAGTGACTTTGATGGATACACTGTATTGATTGATACCTGGAGGAGCCTCGTAATTTAACCGTGATAGATTTGTGATGGCAAGCTCGTTTGATAAAATATAAATCTGTAAAATAAGAGATGAAAGGATGGTTACAGTATCCTCTACAAAGGAGAGAATGTTGTAAAACAATGCCCTACCTGGGATTGGTCAACAATTTCCAAACGGCTAACCAAATTAACTTGAAATTTTAGGCTAGCACCTATAATTTAGTTACGGTTTAAAAATTAAAAAAAAAAATCCGGAAATTTTAATGCAGAAAGTGAGTCACCACGCCCTGATTTCGGGCCAGGGCGCAAAAAATATGGATGATCTTTTTTCAAATGGGAGTTTTTTGCTTGTGACGCCTCTAATATCAGTTTATGTAAAAATCGTTCTTAGAGTATAACATTGCAAAAGCTTTTAGTGTTTTGCACAAATTTTATGTCATAATAGGAAATATAAGTAAATTCTTGGTTTTTGAATAAACACTGCTGGCGTCAGCAAAATATTGTCTGTTTTGGTAATTTTATATATATACTGAAAGTGCTTAAAATAAAATAAATTTCATCAAATCTTTGAACTTTTATAATATTTAGATTGAAATTAAGGGGGTAGAGCATTCCCTCCTTCCCCTCCCCCCTGATGTAAAACATGCTCATCAAATACCGCGTGTACAGCAGTGTTTAGAATCTTAGCCTATTTAAGTCTGTGAATTCATTGGGAAGGATATACAAATAAACAGAAGCCGAAAAAGAAAAGGAAAATTGCCACAGAGTGTAAACATCCTGAGTTTCACACTGAAGTTGGAAAATCGTTAACAGAACACCCTCCTCCTCCTATACACGGTTTCCGAAGAAATAGTGATCATTACCTCGAAATATTTTTTTGACTCGCCGATTAAATCATAAGTAAACATTTGACCGTCATCAGGATCATGGCAATCGAGAATACCAACTACTGTTCCAGGAATTGGATTTTCATTTATAGATATAACAGTTGCATTGTTGGCAAGAATTGCTGTGGGTGCTTCATTCCTATCCAAAACTGGAACATTCAATGAAGTTTCAACCCATAATTTCGGGATACCATTATCGGAACAACGGATTTCGACTAAAGAATATAACGAGAAAATACATAGAGTTTGTACATAATTTGTTTCTTGCAACGTACTGTTTTCAACCCAGTGGGCAAAAACTTGTTCATAGTCAGCAGTAAAGACGCTAGATTGTCTTTACTGCGGACTTTGAACAAGTTTTTGCTCACTGGGAAATCTGAAAACAATCCGAACAAGAAGGGTGTTATGTCATGTCTTCGGTACAAAGAAACCAATCAATCGCAAGATCGTTGACTCAGCACTCTTCCTCACAGAGTGAGGTAACTTTATTTTCGTTGACACAGTCCATTCGGCAAAAACATGTTCAAAGTCAGCAAAATTACGTTTGACTCTAAACAGGTTTTCGCCGGCTGGAAGTCATGTATAAAGGTTGATTTCCACTAGGCAATAAATTCGCTGCGAAATTCAAAAGAAGATTTTCCATTGGAATAAATTGACATCACACGATTAGTGACGTCAATGTCTATCAACGGAATATGTTCTCTTAGCTTATGCAGCGGGTTTTTTGCCTAGTGGAATTCAACTTTAACTTACAGAACAACGACGGAAGTGATTCATAATCAATGCTAGCTTTAGCTGGAAGAATAAACACAGATATGTTGCCATTGGTTTCCGTTACAACTCGTACCCAGTCTTGTGTGTTACTTATGCATTCACAAGTATGAACTTGGTTTGCATCTTCATCATTCACATGCAAATTGGCTATCTTAAATTCAGATTTGATATTTTCAGGAACAGGTATAATGGTAGCATCAATGGTTTGTGGCTTGTCATTTGTATCAGTGATATTGATCGTAATAACTTTCTACAATGAGAAAGAGAAGAAAACTTACATTGACGCAACCATGTCGTTACAAGACGTATAATCACCGTCAAAAAGATTTCGTTTTGGCGTGTACAACATGGAAATATTCTTCAACGTTATTAAACCTACAATAGTACTCACTGGGCAAAAACTTGTTCAAAGTCCGCAGTATATATGCTACAAGTTCTTGCTTAGTAGTGGGATTCATGTATCCCTCTTGCATATAAAAACTTGTCCAGTGGAGATCTGCCTCTAGGAAGTAGTTGCAGTGGTCGAAAAAAAAGGAAACAATCACTATGGAAGAGGGATTTTCAAGCAAAGCTTCAGGCTTTGTAGCCTAAAGCAATGCTCTTAAATCACTCCTCCATAGTGATTATTTACTTGTATTTTGACCAATGAGTAGATTTTAAGACTAGTTGTTTTGACACTCACACACTGTGCTGGAAACCTACCTGTAGCGTCAAAGGTGGTATTCCATCATCAGTACTTTGAATTAAAATGTCAACACTTTTAAACTGTTCATAATCAAGTAAACCTTTCAAAATCAATTGATCACCATTCACTGTAAACATTCCTAAAAACAAAAACATAAACTATTAACCATACTGCCATATGATGGAGAAGAAGTAAACTTTAGGTCCAAAGAAAAGTATAAGGGCCATTCCACAGTGATGTATGGATACTGTACTCAAAAAAACACTCTCCACAGGTGATGTACGACAGCTATTTTGAGGTTTGCGTGCTACAGACATGGTCCGTCTATTCAACGTCACAAAGAAGTTGGAAGTCAAAACGAGGTCTATTCGACGTTGATTCCCACTGGTCACTGGGTTGGGCTCCAGTCCCGGAACTCAATGCACATAACGCTTACAACAAGATCATTGTGCATTTGCAGGCACCAAAAAGGGGTCCGTTTTAAGGAGGTGTTCGTTCAGAATGTTTCGACCAGATTGTGTGTTACCATATTTGGTAATATACAGTCCATATAATGTTATATCCGGGATCGTATTTCTTTGGGCAAAAAATTGTCCAAAGTACGCAGTAAAGACGCTAGAACATCAAGCATATTTAATGCAGACTTTGAACAAGTTTTTGCCCGCACTAGGTTGTGTATTTATTAGCTTATTACCTCCATCATCCAGTAGTTTATATGTGTATGTCTGCCCAAGATCATGATCAACAGTTGAGATAACAGATACGCTAAGTCCAGGTGCAATGTTTTCATGGAGAGTTGATGGTGAGAGTATAATATCTGCAGGGACTTCGTTTAAATCATTCACCTGCAATGATATATACAATTGTATTCCCAGCTGGCAAAAAACTGTTCAAAGTCAGTCAGCAAAATAACGTTAGAACAACGTTTTTTGAGTATAGTTTCAGGCTGCAACGCCTGAAGCTATGCTCGATAATCCCTCATACACAGTGATTATTTACTCTTATTTCGACCATTAAAAATGCAGAAAAGAGTAACTGGTGGTCAGGAACTATTGAAAAATAGAAGGATTCAGTTCCGAATTTGAAGGTGATCTGTAACATGACTAATAGTACAGCAAGTCAGAAAATTACCTATGGAGAAGTATTTCGTGTGCATAGTTTTTAGCTGAAAACTATGCTAAAAACACTCGACTCCATAAGTGATTTCTGGTAGTTACTTTTATGCTTACAATAGAAAACTTACTTTGATTGTGATATTCTGTGTATTAGACATTGATGGTTTCCCGTCATCTTTTAGTGTTACTTGTACCACATATGAAGATCGACTTTCATAATCCAAGACTTGTGTAGCAACCAGCGTAAATGGAGGTTGAAGTTTAAATGGAGCGCCATATGTTATAAATTTATCAACTGTTATTGTGTCAGTGAGCGAATTCTATATAAACAATTAAGTTGGTTCGTGTTAATAACCAATGGGTACGCACTGTCTTATCAACGTCTTTTCGACGCTGATAAGACGTTGCTTGCTGGCAGGGTTTAACGTATTACAATGGTACTTAGTTTGAGTAGTGTTTATGCTGAAAATAGACATGTGACCTCTAGTTAAATAACAATGATTGCTTTATCCAACCTCCCCCCCACCAGTCAACATGCAGTTGTCTTTCATGCCGTGTATACTGATTGAGAAATAAACATCCCAGCCGACAAAAACCTGTCCAAAGTCAACAAAACAACGTTAGAACATAACGTTCTTTGAACATTGTTCTAGCGTTATTTTTCTGACTTTGAGCAGGGTTTTGACGGCTGGGGTTATACTAACCAAGTTATCAGGATCAATAAACTTGATTACCCCAACCACGTCCAAGATTTTATTATCTTCATTGATTGTTGGTGGAGACAAACTGATATTCTGAGGTGGTTCATTTATATTTAAGATACTTATTGTATAGTTTTTGCTGATGGAAAAACCAAGTTGTCCAACTTCTACGCATGTAACCTGAAAACATTAATACATTCACATATAAAACGTACAAATGAATACTTGAGATACTCCCTACCAGGAATATGTCGTCAAAACGACGACGATACGTCTTCTGCCTACCAGGATTGGTCTGTGTTAACAAGAAAAATACCATTTTTATGCAAAATCCACTTACGCTGTAACTAAATCAAGTACTGTACAAGCAATGTAAATAAAGGAGATAAGAAGTTGCTAAACACGGTTAGTCATCATAATGACAACTTTTCGACATTGATCAGACTTCACGCAACCTCGTTCCCAGGGTTTCTTCTTTCTTGACGTTAAACGCCAAGAGAGAAGCTCTGGGAACGAGGTTAAACTCTACGTAGCCTACAGGGTAGTATTACTTAATATTAACCAAACATGCACATGACGTCAGATCAACGTCGAAACAACGTCAAACACGACAAAACAACGACAAAACTCATTGAAAAGATAACCAACCGAAGAGAATTTATTGTCTAAAATAGATGGTATCAGCCCAGCCAGCAAAAACCTGTTGAAAGTCAACAAAATAACGTCAGAACAACGTTCACAGAATCTAACGTTATTTTGCTGACTTTCAACAGATTTTTGCCGGCTTGGAAATTCAACATAATACCAGTGGGTAACAACGCATTTGACGTTGTTCTAGCGACTTTGCTGCTGACTTTGAACAAGTTTTTGCCCACTGGGAGAAAGTGTAATAATAAAAGAAGTTATGTTTTCTTGGAGGAGCTTGAAACAAATATTTACCGTAATCTCGATGAAAGGAGTATGTTCATAATCCAACAATTGTTTATATTTAACAGTTAATTCATCAATATCATTTACCTGAAACAAATTATATATCATGTGATTTATCATATGGATTATCTACTTCCCAATCGGCAAAAACCTGTTCAAAGTCAGAAAAATAACGTTAGAACAACGTTCTTTAAAAGTTGTTCGAACGTCATTTTGCTGTCTTTGAACAGATTTTTGCTGGCTGGGAATTAGAATCCTAAAAATGCTTTCAAAAAGGATACGTACTAAATTAGGGCCAAAAATACTAGAATTTTCTATGCCACACTATTATATATTGTAGAAACTTATAGAGGAGTTTAAGAAAGAACACGCTCGAAAAACTAAATGAATGTAAGTGAACGTAAAACTAGACGCATCTTTGCGTAAACAATCTCGCTTTCAATGCGTCTCAGACTATGATGTAGTTGTTTGGTGGTCAAACTGTGGAGATAATACAGGCAGAATATGAATAAGTCAAATTGTCAAAACAAATAACAATCCAGTTTAGACACCTAATACAGCTTTTAGCAAACCTCCTTGCTATAAGTGCTCTCTCCTTCATAGAATGTTTTTAAAATATTATTTGTGGTGAAAATCCTTACCTTTATTCGAGTTGTTATTGTATCGTGACACCGCCCAGCAATCGACCACCACCCAACCAATCAGTGTTGAACCGATTAACCGACCAGCAAAATCGATCACCGATCAACTGACAGTCACCATTCTGTAACCATACGTAATCATAGCCAAAATGCTGCCATAACCATAACCCTTAAGGCACACTCAAACCGATCCATCATTTCATCCAACATGCCAAATTTACCATGTTGGATGAAATGTTGGATCGGTTTAAACGCACCCGTTTCATCCAACATTTCGCAAAAAAGGAAAAAAGTCGTGTTGGACATGTTGGATGAAAATTGTTCTGGAACAATTGTTAGATGAAAATGTTGGATCGGTTTGAGTGAGCCTTTACTGCTATCATAACCATGCCCTTACAATAACCAATCCGTAGCTAATCATATCTTAACAATATCCATACCGTACATAACCACAACATACCGTTACTGAAAAAGAAAATCTTTAATAGAAAAGTCCTAACAAAAACAATTAAGGTACGCCTCTACTATGCACTAATCGTATCAATCGCCATCTATGCCGGAGAAACATGGAGTCTCAAAGAAGAAGACTGTAGAAAATTGTTAGTATTTGAAAATGTCTTAGAGCTATGGCTGGAGTAAGTCGACTTAACCAGAATGGATAACATAAAAAAGTCTAAATATCTCAATTTGTATAATTGACATCCTCAAAAAGAAAAGGTTAAAACGGTTTGGCCATGTAAATCGGCGAGACCCCTAAAGTTATGTATACCTGTCTTATAAATCTGATTTTAAAGATTCAAGACCTAAAGGAGGCCCCCTTTGCGCTGGAAAGATCAAATCAGAAAAGACACCAACAAACCTTTGCTTACAGTGGAAAGAAATGCAAAAGACAGGAACCGCTGCGAGGGTTCTTTAATGGACTATGCAGTTAAGTCAAGTAAGTCATGTCATAACCATACCATAAAAATATTTTTGAGACGGTCCCTTAGGCATATGAACCTAAAACATGCCCTTAAAATTAAATAACAATGGTCGAACTAAGAGCAAATAATCACAACGGACACACTTCTCAGTCGGAAAAAACCTTTTCAAAGTCAGTAAAATAACGTTAGAACAATGTTTATTTGCTGACTTTGGCCAGGTGTTTGCCGGCTGGGTTTTAGCCTGAAAAAACGCTAACAAATCCCTCCACAGTAATTATTACTCATGTTTTGATCACTGCATAGGTAGCCCAGAAGGTATAGCAGTAGCTATATGCAGTAGTCTGAAATGTGTTCAAAGTTCGCAGTAAAGACGCTAGAACAACATTAAAGACGTTGTTCTGGCGTCTTTACTGCGAACTTTGAACAAGTATTTGCCCGTTGAGTACGTACTACCTAAAGAAATAAATATTTTGTATTTCGTCTTTGAAATAGAAATCAACCCAACCTCGTTCCCAGGGCTTCTTCTCTCTTGACGTATGGCAAGAGAGAAGAAGCCCTGGGAACGGAGTTGAAATCAACCATTAGAATTACGGTTATCTGCAGATGTTTTGGAAATTAAGGAAAGAAAAAAGCGTATAAATTTTTGTTGTTGTTTGTTTATTTGTTGTTTTTATTCTTAAACATAAGTTTGAGCTCATCAATCAATAACATTTTTATGCGTTGTTTACGGAATCGAAAGCATTTTCTATGTCCATCATTTACAACTGCATTGATCTTATCGTACATTTCAGCATCATATTTTTTGCGTTCCAACAAGTTTTCTTCCAACATCATTTTGACTTTATAAAGATCTTCATTCTCTTTCATTACTAGATGGCATCGCTCATCGCTTCGTTCGCAGGATGATTTTAAATCATCAATGTGTTTTAACATATCTGATTTTGTTTGTTCGTACATTGTAATTTCTGATCGTAAGAGTTCAGCTGACAAAGCTTTCACTTTCTCATCCACTTCCATTTTCTTTTGGTATGCACGTTCAACTTTAGCTTCTGTGGTATTTGAGTCCCTGCCCATCTGGATAAAGCGAATCAGAAGCAGAAATAGAACGATTGAAAGAATTGTTAGAAAATAAACAGAAGCAGAACGACGAGTTAAAACAAAAACTAGGTTTAATTGATGTTGAAAATGAGCGTTTGAACGCAAAACTAGCAGAGTCATTCCAAGACAATAATATTGTCAAACGCTCATTTTCAACATCAATTAAACCTAGTTTTTGTTTTAACTCGTCGTTCTGCTTCTGTCTACTTTCCAACAATTCTTTCAGTCGTTGTATTTCTGCTTCTGATTCGCTTTGAATCTGCTTCACCTTTGCATCTTTAACTTTTTCTCTTGCTTGTGCATCCTAGGTGCATCTTTGTATTTCTACAATGTAAGAGATTAAAAAGTTTCACATATATGCCGAAATATATCTTCTATTCATTGCGAGTATAAGAGAAGTATCTGTCAAGTACCAGTAAATAAAAACTTGCTCAAAATCATGAGTAAAGACAACCAACGTAGAACAACGTTGAAGACGTTGATCCAGCGTCGTTACTGCGGACTTTGAAAACGTTTTCCCCCACTACGCAACCTCGTTCCCAGGGCTTCTTCTCTCTTGACGTTTAACTCTATGAGAAGGGGAGAAAAAGAAGGTTTAATTGGTCTAACAACTCACCTGAAAGTATTCTTCGAACATAATTTGATACTCGTCACGATGTGAGAATATCTCATCCAAATACTTCTTAGAGATAGTTCGGTATTCCTCTTCGCTCTTATCAACATAATTAACCTCCAATTGTTTTCTATGTCCCTCCGTATTTCATCATTTTATAAAACATTTTCAATATCTACTTACTAGAACACGTCTGTTTCCTTCGAAAGGTTAACTTCAATGTGAACATCGCAAAGACAATTTGACGTCAAATAGTAAATGATGTGAATTGCGAAATAATGCATATGTGACGTTGCGATATACAAAATGGTGATTTATATTGTTAACTTATAATGTTGACTCTCACTAAGCGTAAAATACAGTACAATACCGTCCCCTATATTTCCATATTTGGACTGTGTATTGCTATATATGGTAACACGCGGGATCTTATTCGGTAGTCTTGCGCACTGTTGATTACTGTTTATAAAAATGGCTTCTTGTAAAGACAATCGTAATGCAAACTCAGCAGGATTTTTATCAACAAAAGTACCTTGGACACTTTTATTTCAGGGATACAGTGTTCCGTCTTACATTTCAGTAAACAACATCCCATATTTTAGAATTTCACTTGCTACCCGTGTCAAAGTCTTCAATGCCCTGGTAAGTAAGTTGACATATTCATGTCAGACGTGGACACGAAAATCCAAGCCTTCAGTGTAAATGCTGCGTACGTGTCAATGCTCCGTAGAATGGCGAGAAGGGGATTCAGAAGAAAAGATGGAACATATCACTATAAACTTTCAAACGCGGACACAATAAATACAGAAATGCAAAACTGAAAACATCTACCAATTCATGGCGCGGCAGCAACGCAATTTTATTGCCCATGTGATTTGCGGTGATAACAGAATGACGAAACGATTACTATTAAATAATGATGTAACGAAAAAGTCTGGACGACGTATTACACTATACAAGACGGTTCTTGAAAATGAAAAAAATACATTGAACGCATTCAACAACAACGCTCTCTCACGAATATTTCAGAACTTTGGTCGGCCAATCGGTTTCAACCAGCTAGTATTCAATGTAATTTGAATTTGCTTAATAACAGTAACAGTAACACTAACACTAACACTAACAATAATAATATTTCTGCTCATTTCACACACATTTCATAAACATTCACACACATTTCATAAACCAATACATTGCAAATACCTTGACTTCACACTCTCCACTACCGATTTTATTCAACTTTATCAGATTTTACCTGCTTTTCTGATTTTAGCAGAATTATGACACTTCTGACGCTTTTTTCATAAAATAATTTGGAGAAGTTACACCGCGTGAAAGCCTAACGAATACGGTCGAGTATTTCTCTGGCAATACACAGTCCGAATACGAAGAAATCCTGGACTATGCAGTAAGCTTTCATGCGGTGTTACGTTTTTCAATATTTGAAAGTATCTTAAAGTGTTAGCTGTTTACCATGCTGTCATATGACGTCTACAAAGGTTGTCATGGCGTCCCCATGTCCAGTAGGATAGTAGCTACCCAGTGGGTAAAAAACCTGTTCAAAGTTATCAGTAAAGACGCTAGAACATGTTGTTCTAGCGTCTTTACTACGGACTTTGAACAAGTTTTTATGTCAAAAGCAACACCAAACTCGACCAAATTCAACACAAATTGAAACTGCACAGAATGGTGCGTAAGCGATCGTAAACAAAGAAACCAATCCTAGAAAATCGCTGATACAGTACCTAAAAAGAACGTACTCAGTGGGAACGTCAAAGCGACGTCTTTTCGACGTTGATAAGACGTCGCGTAACGGCAGGGTAAATATTGTTGGGATAAAGGTTTGGCCGACGTCTGGCTACAATGGGACTTCCAACAACTGGAAGCCAATTTCTTGTTATGAAAGCGAGGCTTTTATTATATTAGGGACCGTCTCAAAAAAAAAATCTACTGAGGAGAGTACTGAGTCAATGATCTTGTAATGGATGGTTTCTTCATACCGAAGAAACAAATCCATTGCAAGCTCATTGACCTAACACACTTCTGCACAGATTCATTTTGCTATTATACTCCTTCATTGCGATCTTTGGCTGTCAAAAAACACAAAAAGCCGAGAGTAGAACCGCAAAAAATTTCCAAGCGTTGTAATATCATTTTAAAAACACTGAAAATATTGCCAATGTAAATGGAGTTTTATTAATTGAAATATTATTAGAAACTTATTATATTCACAGGTGTGTAGTTATTTTATTTTGATTATATTTTAATTAGTTAATTATTTAGCATAACGAGTCTTTATATCTTCCGCTTAGTGCTTATTTGACGAAATTATGACCTTTCTCTTTCACAAATAAGCGGGTACGATGGAGACAGATACCTCGTGTATAGAAGGGAGAATGCGTTTTTAAATTTTAAGATATGTTTTTCAAACATACGAAGGATTTGTTTTGAAAAAGATATGAAATGAAGAGAATACAAAAGTTGTATTTATTGCAAGAGAAGGTTAGTACTATTTTTTATTCTACAAGTTGAAAATTATGTAGCATACAAGTAACGATTACGTGCCGAAGCACATCATTGAGGCCCTTCATCGTTATATAAAAAAACTAGGATCATTTTAAAATATTTTTTTTGGTAACTAGGGATAATTTTCCCCTAGCCACCATATTTTTGACAGGTGGTAAAAATTTTCTTCCTATTTTTCCTTGGAAATCATTTTCGTATATAGTTTAGAGATAATATTTTTTACCTAAAATATATTTTCCTGCACCACCTGTTTTCCCGTTATGACGTCATCGTGAGTAATGACGTTATCAAAAAGATTATTTTGCTAAAATATTAATTAAGTGTTGAACTAACTTTCTGGAAAGTTTCAACACTATAGCATGGTTTCATCAAAAGTTATTGAGAGGGGAGCACTTTGTGTTAAAGACGTTATTGCTTACTATGCGAATTAGAATGTAATACCAATGCACAATTCAACAGAGGAAGATTTTCTTAAGGTGGCAGTTAACTCACTTTTTTAAAAATGACTATGTTTTCTAGATCGAATATATCTCCATATGTAGTTAACATACACCGTTGAAACTTTCCATGAACTACCATATATAGTTAAGCATACTAAAAAAATATTTTTTTTGGTCAAAGATTTGCCACCTGCCAGGGGGAATGAAAATCAAAAGAATCATCATTTTCAGGATGCAGAGCATATCTTTTGATAGAAGGGAACACAGTTCATGTAATTTGGTGAAATTATGTATTTTG